>VZRQ01009097.1:472044-544976 GCA_013397975.1 Machaerirhynchus nigripectus
TCGCGCTTCATCTGCCGCTCCGGATTATCCACCCGCCCACCCTTCTTCCCCCACCCCCTTTCCCGGTATTTTCTCTCCTCCTGGAGATTATCAGGTTTCCCGCCCCTCCCTCTCCGGGATCCTCCGCCTCCCCCCTCCGAGGGGATTATCTCCCCCCTTCTCTGCCGGATTATCCCCCCAGTTCGCTGTCCTTGTCCCTCCCTCCGCGTTTATGCTCCTCCGCAGCCTCGCCTCTCGGGGATTATCTCCTCTCCCTTTGGGGTGATTCTTCCTCTCTTGATCTCTGCCCTGGCCTTTCGCTGCCTATTTTCTACCCGAGGAAGTCAACCCTCCCCTTCCGTCTGCCTCTGGCTGGGGAAAGGGGCGAAAATGTGGTTGTGATCGGGTGGGCAGGAGTTTCCAGCAGTGCTGTCATCTCCTCGGTCGTTGTGCGAGTACTACAGGCAAGTGGATGTAGGTGTAGGAGAGGTGGCACCAGGGATGGATGTGCGGAGCTTGTACCAGAGTTCAGCCTGTGGCGTTGTGCTCCGTATGCAGGAAAATATCTGCACCCTTCCCGCGATGTTACATCTGATGGAGATGAAGGAGAGCCGACCTGGATCAGTGCTTTAAAAAACGTGCATGACTGGGTGGTAGAGACTGCATGGAAAAAAAAGGCAGCAGCCTCTGAGTTTCTTTGAGGAAGGTACAATGTACAGTAGTAGCATTGTAAGTGGGAAGGTGCTTGGATGACATTGCTGCTCTCCGGGGGTCAAAGCTGGCTTGGATAGCTTCTGTCTTGGCTTGCGAGGCAGCCGGCTTAGGCTGTTGCTCAGTGTTGAGGAGGGAGCAGACAGGTATCTTTTGCTGAAGCTTTGATGCTGGTGTGGTTCATTACTGTCAGCTTGCTGGCAGAGGAAAGATGTGTGTGTTCCTAAAACATAGAGGGAAGGTTTATCCCAGGTATTTGGTTCCTGTGTAGGTTCGACCAGTCTGTTCTCCTAACACCTGGTCTCCCTGCACATGGTTTTGCTGGAGGAGAGTTGGAGATCTTCTGGCCATCTTGTGGCACAAGGCCTGGGATTATATCCATTAAAGTTCTCCCACTTGGCTTTGAGAGGAGGAGAGGCTGCGAGAAATTGTACAGAGACTGGACAGCTATAAATAGATGTCGGACTAGAGGAGGCTTTGAAATCTTAGCATGCTGCTTCTGAACAGATAGTGTCTGTTAAACTGGTTGGGTTGACACTAGCATCATAATGTGTCCTTTTATTTCTGCTGAGGTGGTTGGCTTTTAACACTTTGACATGTGGCTGGACCATACAACATCTGCCAAAAAATTCTTCTTGAAAAGGACATAGAGAAAATTCTCATTTAAATAAAGTGCTGACAATTGGAGTCTAGTTTGAGCTCATTTAAATGTGATTTTTAAAGGACGCTCCAGAGAAATCTTTAGTTTCTGCTTCCCTCCCTTGAAATGCTTGGAACTGATGATCTTGTGTCCCTAATTGGTTCTCAAAGTATTGCACTAGATAGATTACCTGAGATCTATGTTGCTGTGAAAAATCTGCAGTACTGATGTATGGTAGCACAACGCTGGTTGCATTGCTAGGTTTTTATTTTGTTGTTTAGGTTTTTGAGTTTTTTGCTTGTTTGTTTGTTTTTTAATGGAATCTTTGACATCTAACCAGAAGGGTGTATATTCAGCTTCCTTGAATTCAGGGTGCTTGCATTTGTTTTAGATCTTATGGATCACTGCTCTTTCAGCTTGTCTTGTTGAGAACTAATTAATACGGAAATTATTGACAAATATGCTGTACTAGCTTTGTGGAATGGTTTCTGTTCTGCTGCTCTATTAGTGCACTAACTGCATACTCTAAGTCTCTAAAATGATTGAAAAGCTGTTGCAACATATGTGCAATTGAACCTTTTTTAAAATACCTCTTTCTGGTCCCTTTTTTTTTTCTTTAAAAATAGTTGAAGCTATTAAATCATGACGGTTTCTTTTTGTTGGTTTTTTTTTTTTTTAATAAAAGAAAAAGAAGAAAGGGAGTAAAGAAAATGTGCCTGGATAATATGAAAGAGTCTTAGCAAAGGCTAATAGAGAGGATGAATATCTGCAAGAACCCTGACTTTTAGGACATTTCTTATTTAGAGCATAAAATTTTAATCTGATGTTTTTTTCCTTTTCCTGAATTTGTGTATATGTAAACCTCATGGAGGTAAAAAGGAACGGAAATCTTGGCAGTATGACTTACTGGTTGTGGCATTTTTACTTGATATTTAACCATAGTAAAAGCAGGAAAACCAAGTAATCTATAAAATAATTTGGCTTCATTTTGAGCTGTTAAGGATGTGAACAGGGCATTATCCTCAAATACCGGGTATCTTCGGTCAGCATTGAGCTCCAGCTTGCTATTAGGTCCATGTGTTGGGTATTCTTCTATGTGCAGAAACAGAGGTCAGTGATCTGGAGAAAACTTCATAGTACCAAAATGACAAGCAAAAGACTCTTCAGTATGAGTCTCTTTGTACAGTGACTCAGTCCCTGAATCCTTGTGTTATTCTAAATGTATTTGTAGAAATTGTAGTTTGAATGCCATTTTCTAAAAGTTCAGTGTCCTGCTTTAAACCCATACTTTCTGCCGAGTGATTTAAAGTTCTCACTGGGTGTGACTGTCCCAGGCTTGTGACTGCCCTTTGATCATCTGTGCAGGACACTGATCAGTGAATCTTTTCTTATGCTGTAGAAAAAGTGGGAGGAATTTCTTTTTACTTAAGAGACAGGTATGCACTTGGGATTGTGACAGTCTCCATGCAGATGTAGAAGGAATAATACTCTCAAGATCTGAAAGGATGAAAAGCTTACATATGTTAAAATAAAATGACCTGTCATGTTCTGTGTTTAAGCTGAAAGTGGATAAAACCTGGATGGGTTGGCCTTGCACATGTGGTAAAAACCTGACTTTTTAGAAGCATCCTGCAACTGGAGGGCTACAGACGCTATTTGACTTATTTGTGTGGAAGTATGACTTAGAATATGATAGTGGAGTTAAGAGTAAGCCGGTGAGAGGGAAAAGTGGTTTTATGTCCCCCACAAGAGAGGAAGCTCATAAAGGGTGCAGGAGAAGAGTGAGTTTAGTTCAGTGTGACATGTGAGAGACAGGCTGAAATACAGATGGGGTCACAAATACTGTTAGAGTGCATGTATGATGCCATGGTCATTAGAAGCATCTGCAGCTGGATCTTAGGTTATACTACAGCAAAACTGTAGTACAGCAAAGCATGGTGATGGTCATGTGCTATCCTGTGGCTTGAAATTGCTTTTTTTTCAGAATAAAGCCTGTATTATGTAGTTATGGCTAATGTCATTCTTACAAGAATAATGGAGACCAAAAAAAAGATAAAAAGAGAGATTAGGACAGGGGTTTTTCCATCTGTAAACATTTTAATTCCTATTTTGGGTTAATTAGAGTCTTTGAAGTTACAGTAATTTCACTACCTGTGTTAAATAATAACAATAAAAATTTTAAAATGTAATGTTATCTACTCTTACCATCATGTTTTAATTATTTTCAAGGTCTGTGGCTTTAAAAAAAAAGGTGTTTCATACTAAGAATGTTTTATATTAGCAACCGTTCTGTGGGTTTTACACATCAGTTATTTAAATAACTCATTCTAGTGTCCAGGTCGCATGAAACCATGGTGGAAATTAGAAAGATACTGAAATCATGTGAGATTTCAGATTTACTAGCAAGAAATGTTATTTAATAAATTACCTATACATGTTTTTTAAGAGTATTGACTAGTTTTACATTCTGACAAGCAACTGTTTGAGAGTAGGGGCTCCGTGAAATCCATGCTTACTGCAGAGAATGACGGTGGTTTCTATAAGGTTGTTTTTGGGGCAGGGGGACATGAAACACGATGGCACATGACACACACAAATTCTTCGTGTCTTACACAAAAATGTTGCTCCTCATGCAGCTTCTCCTTACCCAAATCACAAAGGATCAAATTACTGTTTCAGTTAAATTCACTTTTCCAGTAGGTGGAGACACAACTGTTGATTTCAAGTAAGCTTAAGCCTTTACATTTTGATTGCAAACATTTTGTCAAGATACTGTTGAAATAATGAAAATTAGGATGTTAGAAAAAGTTTAAATTTTTATTTTAAGGTAGATTACTTCAGCCTCTTTTATTGAAAGAGCTCTGGCATTCAAATATTGCTTCTGTAGTAAGAATGGCTACTCAAATAGTTAGGGTTTAATTTTCTAATTATCTCCACCCGCTGGTCAAATATGCATTAATGAAAAGTTTAAGTGGTACCTTTTAAAATATCCGAACACAGGATGGAGGAAAGTAGATTGAGGGAAAGTAAACTGAGGGTAAAAGGATAGTGTAAAGTTTTTTCTTAAGAATAGTAACACGAGTCTCTAATGAACTAATGAACAAGATTCCATGTTCATTCATGAATTGTTCAGAGATCTGACTGCAGGTGTCATGTCAGAGGTTTTGTATGTAAAACATGTAAGCAACTTTTTATGTGATGTTGATTTACTTTTTAACAAGTCAGTGGGCCCATTGGTAAGTCAGCCTTTACATACCCTATTAAAATTCCACCCCATGCCTTTCCTGATCTTCTGTTGAAGTTTACAGAAGTCTTTTTGGCAAGATTAAACTGCTTATGCAGCAGAAGTTCTCAAACTGGGAAGACAAACTGGATTCTAGCGAATGAAGTGAGAGAAAAGTTTGCTTCTCCTTTCCAAGCCATTCTGGCTTACTGTATTGTGAGCTGTTGTGCTGAAGCAAAGGACAGGGTTTCTGGACAGAAATTGCTTGAACATTAAGTTTTGCTGTAGTCATACTGCTGCTTACCGCTTCTCACGCATTCCTCAGATCGTTAGAAGGAGGTGTAATTAACAACTGAAAGTTCAGTTTACGCATTCTTTGGTAAAGAACGTGCAGGCAGGGAGAAGTTGGTAAGTGAAACTTAATGTTCATGGAGTGTGTGACAGTAGGGCATTCAGTCATCTGAATTCAAATCAGGCAGACACTCAGTCCCTCTTCCCAGATCTACTGGCACGGCTCTGCTGCTTACACTAGATTTGGTATGGAACAGCAAAATGGGATGAGCAGTGCTTGATTTGGTCACTTCTGACCAGTGAAGCTCCTTTGTACAGTTTTAATCTTTTTTAACAACTTCCAGGAGCTTGTTGCTTGATGTAGTTGGCATTTGCCTTATGTGATCTTCCCTGAGGACAAACTCTGGGTGTACACTGCTATGTGTGCTATTTCAAGCAGTGTTCAACTGAGGCTTTTTTATCAAGTGAAACACTGGTTTCGGCTCTATGAATTTTGTTTCAGTCTTTCATAGCTTTATGTGGGGTGGCCCACTTGCTGCTGGATAAAATTCAACCTTGGTGTGAGCCTGTTGTGTGAGAGGAGTTGTTCATCATTAGCTCTGCGATAATCTCACAGGTCTTGTCGCAAGAGGGATCAAATGGACATGCTACCTTTGAGTCATTGTGCTTTGGGAAGCAAGATAAACTGGTAACCAGTGTTGCTGGGTTTTAATCAGCACTTCTGTAACATTACCTAGTCACAGAGAAGTAATGACTGTGCTTGAATTGCTTTGACTGATGGTTGAGAACCCTTATGTCCGCTTTGAGTTCGCATTGCTGGGGGGGAGAAACGTTTGGGCAGTTTTGAGGACAGGCCATAAATACACGAAGACAAAGGAGTATGAGAGCACTGAAGAGTTGGCAGTTGAATTGTTTCTTAAGTTTGACGCATAATATTATAAGAAAAAAATTCATCCATCCATACGTCTGTCCTTGTGTCTGCCACGCACACACCACTGGCTCCCAGCAGGTAAGTGTTAGGGATCCAGACGTTGTTAGAAATCGTGCTATTGGTATGGGAGATTAAGTGGGTGTGTACACTGGTGAGAAGGTAAGAGGCTTTGGATGTTGTTCAAAAAGGTGCAGAAAAGCGTTTTTTATTTAGTGATTTCCAAGTTCTGAGTGCGGAGCCCGAACGCGCCGGGTCTGCTCGGAAAGGTGGCTCAAGCGCGCTCTCCAGTGGTCACACCGGGACAGCGGCGCTGGGATGGGCTCGGGGCCGTCGGGGCCACGGCTCCGGCTGAGTGACGGAAGCCAGCTCCGGTCGTGCGGATGCCTGCTTGCTTAGCTGAGTCCACTGATAACTAAGCTGGTGCTTCTTAAAAAATAAGTAGCTAAATTCGTTAAAAAAAAAATCCGCTGTTGCCAAAAATTGATTAAGTTAGAAATCTTGCTCTTGTAGTTGGATCAAAAAATGACTCTGCCGTCCAGCACTCTATTAGTTGGGGAGATTGGTGCAGTCTCTGCTGGGACTGTTTGTACTGTCGCCTGGAAGCAGGCAGGTTTACTGCTGAACGGAATTTATTAGCTATGAATTGAAGCGTGCACATTTAACTGTGTCAAATCTTGGCAAATAGCTCTGCAAACAGCACAGACTAACTAAACAGCAGCAGAAAGAAATGTGTAGTTCTTACCAAGTTCACCACACAGTTCTCAGTCTTACATCAGATTCCATGCTGTTCAGGAGAGCAGCGGGGGCCTTCATAAGGTAGAACTTCATTGGTACTAATGAATAGGAAATGGAAAAGAGAAGGGCGGACTGTTCAGCAGGTGGACTCCTGATAAAGTGGAAGGTCTCAAGGTGCATTGTTGTAATTTGGGATTTCTGAGATAACTGAATGCTTCATAGATGATTTCAAGTTTCTGGTATTGTTTTACTTTGTCTCTTTTTAACTGTTCAAACCTTGAGCTTCTGGCTCCTGGTAGAGTTCTCTTTTGTAGACAAGACCTAAGTTAGGCCTTGTTTGACCACACACCTTGTTTCTCCAGAAACCACAACTGTTTTGAGAGTTGTGTATGACAGTTGAGACTGTCAGAATGGTACTGTTAGGTCTTGCTGTTAACTGGAGTTGTTGAACTAAGGCACTTTAAGTTTCAGCTTGTAAGAATATAGGGTTTGTTTGGGTTTTTAAAGTAATTTTATTAGTAAAGTACTACCAAAAACCTACATGGAGGAATATTCAGTGAAACCATTACGAATCCTTTCTTTAGAACTGTAAGAATTAGTCTAATTACAAACGTGGCAAGAAATACTTGAGTAATACGTTTCAGAACAGTCTGCTACTTAGCTTAGAATGTATGGGCCCTGTATGGAAAAGTGCAGCTGTATGTCTGTTCATATGTGACATCTGGTGTGATACAGTCATACTAGTTACACTTATCTGTTTTTCTGATAAAGGCCATTACAAAGAATGTGTACTTTTGAGCACAAAGCTCTTTTCTCACTATGGATGTCATTATAAAGCTTTTACACATTTCAAATAATAATAAAAAAATAAAATCCCTTGGGCTTCCCTACCCCAGGCATAAATGACTTTACTTTACAAATATAATTACTGTACTTCCAGGAGGTAATCTCTCTGGACAGCCATAGACTAGTTTGAATTAGATTACTCTGTTTTTTCCTCCAGGGTGAGTTAATACATTGAGTTTTATTTTTCTGTAATTACTTCAAAATTTAGATCACTTTTAATGCTTACTTTTCTTCCTTATAACTAGACTGGGAAAGCTGAGGATACTTGCATTTGAAAGGCTAACATTAACTTTTTTTCACCCGTAACTTTATTTCCATCAGGTAGGTACCTGTTCTGCTCCTCAACTTCATACAGCTCATGCTGTATTCAGTTAGTCTCAGTTGTAGAGTTTCTTAATTTGGAAATACTGGAAATATTTACTTAATAAGCAGAGAGTAAGCACACTGAATCTTTCAACTGTGACATTTAACCAAGTCTAGCTAGAGCAATGTTTTTGTTAAATCTGTATTTCCAGAGTTCTGGGTTTGAAAGCTTCCCACTAGTTTGGCAGTAAGCTTTGTGAATAAAGCGAGTTACTACTTTTACCTCTGTTACAAAATCTTTCAACAGAAAGCCAGTCAGTGTGAAATAAACAGAGGAGCAGAGTTAGTCAGGGGAGACAGTCAGGAAAATGTTTTTCCTGGTTTTTTTCATGAACTTCAGCAGGAAGGGTAAATCTCTGGGTAGACGATTGTGAACCACGATTGGATGCAAATGCATTTATATAAATGACCTGTTTGTGTTTGGATTTTACTTACTTTAAAAAGCAGCAATGCACTTAAGCACTAGATAAGAGAAGACTACAGAGACTAATTTGTAAATTACCTTATAATAATACAGTGCTGTTTTGAAATAGAAGGAAATCTTTGGTGTTTTGAGGTCTCAGAAGATGACTTCCTGTTTGTGTTGAATACAGGACTAGCCAGGATATCTGTAGTGGCAGTCATTTTAGTTCTGTAGTTGGGCATCTGTTATCAAAGTGCAGGAGTATTATGTACTAATGCAAAATTAAATACAATGTTAAAGGGTACAACTTGTTACTTGTGTTGCATATGAAGTCCTACAGCCTAGCTATGTAATATGTAAGTCCATTGCAAACCTGAAAGTGCTTGGGTCCCCTTTCATACAGTAGGTTTTCGAATAATAAGAACTGTCATTGGGTCAGACTGAAGGTTCATCTAACTCATTTTTCTAACGTGCACTGCAGCTTCTGAAACCATGCAGAATCTATCAGGAGCTCCTATTAATGTTACCTCTGAGCAGATTTTCAAGAAGACAGAAGACATGGATGTCTCTTGATGAGAAGAAGCTGGGGCCAGAAAATTTCGTGTCTGGATAGCCTTAAATTCAGCTTCCAGATAGGGATAAAGAAGCGTAACATGGTCCCCAGGTGCCTAGACATCGTTTTCCAAAAACCGGTGAAGAATTCATTGTGCTAATATGCAACAGTGGCAGAATCCAAAATCTAATGCGTTGTCCACGACTAAAATAACATCTTATGTAATTGCCCTGGGCCTGCAAATTAGCAGCTTCCAAGAAGATCTGATAGCTTTGCAGAGGGGCTTGAAAACTTAGACAGCAGAATGACTGATAATGCTAAAGGTGTAAGACTTGAAGGTCTCCAGGAAGTCCATCCCTTAGTAGAGAATAGATTACACATTTGCTACTCCTTTTCTTTCTCTGCTCTTCTGCAAGTCCTTAGGGAGCCAGTATAAATGCAAGAGGATGACCTGAAATACCAGGCACAGGTTAGCAGCTGTGGGTGTGGCTACCTGTAAGAAAAGGATTCCTACTCCTTAATATTGCACTGAAGAAAGATGCTGTATCAGGAACTTTCTCTTGTTTGATGTGATCTTTCTCTGTGTTAGGATATTACCCATTTGAACTGAACAGGCTTGTTACCAGTAATGGAATGGAAGTCGCAGTCTGTCTTTTAAATGCCCTTTAAAAAATATGTATATTTTACTTTGTTTGTATGCGTGCACATAACTGCATACATATATGGAAACATACAGAAAAAGAAGGAATTTTTAATAAAACATAGTATTTTTTATATATGTGTGTTAAGATGTATGTGGGTGTATATATATGCATACATTTGTATCTTAAAAAAAGAACGCTTGTCTGTAAGCAGAAGCCCAGCATCCATAAGCTGTCTAGGAAAGCATAAAAACAAAGTGAGCATACATGACGTTTTCCCTAGGTAATCTCCCAGAATCTGGCTAATGTTTAACCTGAAGATTTTTTGAATTAAATTAGGTTGTGGATTGTGTATGTAATTTGTGTTGGGTGCTTTTACCATTCAAGATGCTTCCATATCAAAACTGGTCTCAACTTCTTAAGGGGCCAGTATTGATATATAAATTGCTACTGTGCACTGGAGATCATGTTTGATTAAACATGAGAAACTCTTATCCTTGGATTGGATTACTGTTTAGTTTCTTTAAATAATTGACAGTGGATTTTTGCTGAAGTGCTTGACAACTGAGATGTGATACGTGCAGCATTCCAGCCTACTGTGAAGATTGAGCCAGTACTAGTTGTTGTTTTGGTAATAGAACTGGTGGCAAGTTTGCAGCAGATTAATGATTACCCATATTTTAGTTTAGGAAGCATGTCAGACTGACCAGGATACCCACAGGTTGTTCTTTGGTGGGCCGTTGCTCCATTCTGCCTAATGATGTGTCCAGGTGAAACAGCAGAAATAGATGTTTAGCCTCCAAACATTGGAGCTTGTATGCCTGTTTACATAATTACCTGCTCTCCAGAAATCTGACTGCTGCCATGTGACAGGTTCCTTCTGATCTTGTCTTCCACACAGGCACTCTGCATAAGGTGGACCCTAGCCTTGGCCAAGATCTTGGTGTGGCTTTAAGGGTTCTTCTGCCTTCAGTGTGGGGTTTTAATCAACACAGAAAGATAAAGTGTGTTGGGATTAAAGGAAGAACATTCTAATAGTTTAAATTTTGCATTGTTTGGTCACTGAGTTCTTTGAACTTACATGTCTGTGCTGATAACAGGTGGTCATCTGAAGCTAAGGGGAAGACTTCTTGATTAGCAATAGAAATGCTCTTTCAAGTTAGCGTGACAGGATGGTATGCTGTGCCTGAAAGCATGTTCAAATGATCTGTGTAAATGCATAGATAATAAGGGAACATCACGGTCTTAGCTGCTGTTATTAAAAAACATCCTTCCTAATATCCCTCTTCACATTGTCCTGTATCTATACCCAGAATTGGGAACAAGGTGAAGCAACTGGCTCATCTTTCCCTCGCTCACTTCAGTCATTCTACAGGTAGCTAGCAGTTCTTTATATTCCATATCACTTGGAAAACACTTCCAATTTTACAGCAATAAGCAATGACTTTAAAGCTTCTAGGTTCAGTCTTCTGATGTAAGGAAGAAGGATGGAGTCAGGAGTTCTAGATCACCCTGTGTGAATGGAGATGTATTTTCGAGTGAAATCAGCTTGATACGAGATCTTAGAATCCAAGCAGTGATTTCCATACAGAATAAAGGCTTAGTGTTATAGTTTCTACTACCTGTTGGAAATGTGGTGTCAAGGATTCAGAGAGATGTAAAGAGCTCTTTCCCCTTGACCTCCCAGTCTATCATCTTCTCACTTGTTGGTAAGTCACAGTTCTCATGTTTGATACTTTCATCAGTTGGTTAAAGAGATGATAAAGAAGCAATGTCCCAATACAGTTCTCTACAAAGGTTTTAAAAAACACTTTTCTAAGGTGATTTTCCTATTATCTTTCAATAGGAAGTGTAATTGTTGACAAATCCATGGTTTGGCCTGAGTAGAATATGGAAGCTATGAGGCTTGACAGAAGTTCAAGCATATAAAATGGGAAGCGTATAAAAATAAGAGCGGTTCCATTACCAAGAGCTTGATCCAGGCTTCTATATGTGTCCTTTTTGGGACAACAGATTTTGTCAGTGGTAAGTAAAACAATTACATGGGTTTTTTAAAATTTATTTAGTTAAGAAATAATGCAACAGAAATGGAACAGAAATAACACAACATACATGAAGTTCAGAAAAGATTGACTGACCTTTCTTATCTCAGGTTGCATCAAGAGGGCAGGTCTTCCCCTAATTATTGGTACATTGTGCTCAGGGAAGTGACAGAAGTTTATCTAACTTCTAAATTTGATCGTCTGATACCTTGAAAGTGAGGCTTGACCACACTTGTGTTTTCTCTTGCTGAAGAAATAGATCCTTTGGAAAACAAAATCGAGAAAATGCAGTGTGAATATGCTTCTTATATAGAAATAGGAGAAAAAAAAGGAGTAAAATTTACCAGCTGTACATTGAATATTGTCTTTGGAAGTAATGCCCAGAAATACTCTTGTACATCTGAAGATGTTGAATGCATCATAAATCTCAGCTATATTGTCTAGCATTGCTCTACTTAGTTATCTGTGACCAAAATTAGAATCCCACTAAAGCTTCTGTTATGTAGTTTTTAGAGTTCATTTACAGCTTCTGAGCAAATTAAAAGGATGAAGAAAGGCAAAAGAAGTGAAGAGTCATAAGGACTTGAGATCTTGGCCATCCTATTTAAAATTGGAATTTAAACATGTTAGAAAGATCTCTGAATGTCTTTAGCACAGGTTGCTTTTATTCAAACTACTCATTCTTTTTTTGCAGCTAAGCTGCCGTTTCAGTTTTCGTCTCTACTCTGATTCTTAAACATTGGGGTATACTTAGGAAACAGGAGGAGTACTTTCTCACGTGAACAGAAATAGGCAGTGAATAGAAAGACAGCGGAAAAAATCTTCGAGTCTATATGAACCAAATGGATTAATCAAGAGTTATACTGTGTGACATTTCACAGTTTGTACTTAAGGAAATATATGCAAATGCCTCTTGACAGCCTGTTTTGAGGGGATCTGAACATATAAACCTCTGAATGAGTCTTTCGTTCAAGTAGGTCACTTCCTTCCTTTTAGTTCTTTTTTTCCTGACATAATTCCCAAACCAACTTTAACAGATGCGTTAACTTTGAAGTCACTGGGACTGGTTACCTGCTTGCAGCTAAACTTACACTTAAATCCTTTTCAGTAATATTTTAGCAAATTCTACTTCTCTGGAATATTGTCTAACCAACTTTTTTAAATGCAGCAGCCTGAAAGAGGAGCACAGTGAGGGACTCAGCATTGGGAACCTCCGTCTCTTTCCCATCAATCAAGAAACATAGTGTCATCTTCAGGCAGAAGTGCCAGTCTGTGTACTTGAAGACAGGTGGAGCAGGTGACAGTTCCATTTAAACACTACCCCTTCCAGCATGGTGTAAGCACCATGCAGTAGTGCTAGACTGTGTACAAAAATGACAGATGAGGTGTGGTTTCCTGGGCCATCACCTGGAATATGTAAGACATTTCATGTTTTTTTCTTTTTCCTACTGAGCTACTCCTTTTGCTGTATCTGTTTTTTCTAAGTTCATCATAACGTGTTGCCTACTTTCCAACCATTTTTTTAATCTTTGATTCAATAAATTTTCAAATAATTCACTGTTAAATAGGTGTTCAGGACTTCTAGCTGTCAAACAAAATTTTACTTCTATATCTGTGTTGGAGAGATGTCCAACTTCTCTGTGTATGGTAGGATATTTGGTTAAATGATTTGAACACTGATGTTGGGGTATGTGCCCAGGCCTGTGTTCTGATGGCTGGTATGATGACTGCAAAAAAATCTATGAGAGATAATCTGACACTAAGATCTTGAATTTATGCATCTTGGTGGTGATTAAACTCACTGAAATATATTTTCTACCCCTCCCAAAATATAATCCAACAAAAGTCTTCAAAGGATTAAAGTCAGCAAGTTTTTATAGAGGATTGTTTGTATGAGGCATTTGTTGGAAGTGCTGTGTCTGTGAATTTGTTTGGGATGCTGTTATGTTATGTGTGTGTCTTTCATGGAATCTATTTTCCTTCCTCAGAAGTGATAGGACACTGGGTGTTGCATGGCTTTGCTCTGCAGTTAGTTAACACAGTAGATTCAAGTAAAAATGTTTGGCGAAAGCAAGAATGTTTGGGATGCAGTTGCAGTGATACTTCCATGCTTCAAATTTATGGTGGAGTCTTGCAGCTCTGCTGCACTAAGCAGATTTGTGCTGCGCTGTAAACGTCTCATTTTGTCAGTCTTTGCATTGTTTTTCTGTATCTGTCATACAGAAAAATCTGTATCCACCTGTTTTTGGAAAGCCCTATAACTGAAGAGCAAGGCTGGTAGAATTACTATACTGCTTTATTCGTTTTACTAAGTCTTGAATGTAAGATTGCTTTCCTGATAATTTAAAATGAGAGATCTGATGTGTGCACATACAGCACTGTGTAAGTTTCCTTTCTCCCAAAAAGGCACCTGTTCAGGTTCCGGGTATCTCTCTGGAACAAGAACTGCCTGCTGAGTGATGGACTTAATTTAAAGAATTAGGAAAACTGATGAACAGTGTAAGTCTTTGGTAAAAATCCTTTAGGGGAAGGGTTCTATAATATTCTGTTAGTATTTAGAATGGATGAGAATCTTTTTCTGTTCATGTTTAAGTTTCTGGTTGGCACACAAGACCAGGAGATTACAGGGTTTCTTGGTGTCCTCTGTTTTAACTTGTTTGACATGCTACCAATTCATTTATTAGGCACAGGAAGATCAGAGTTTTGAACACATGTGAAATTTATGTAACTGCATAGTGAGTTTCAAGTACTTAAAGTGAATATAAAAAAATTATCATGAGACTATTTAATTCTCTACCCTTTCAGCCGTAATTTAATCCTATGTTGAGCCAACGTAATGAATGCCTGATTGAATCTTTATCCTTCATAGCCCTTGATGTCCATTGTTCTGGACAGAGGCATGGTAATTAATTTGTGAAAAGAATTTTTCAATACAGAGACTTGGCTTCTCTTTTGAACTACTGGCAGGAGCTCATTCAAAGCAGTCTCTCCGGTATTAAAAAACAAGTGTTGATTCCTTCTGTGTGAAAGTTGGCTTGTCTGGGTCTGAAAACTTAGGCTGAGAAGTGATGTGGTATTCAAATCCTGACACTGTGTTTGGAAAAACAGAATCTCTGCCAGATTTTCTGCAGCTGAGAAAGCTTCTTTCATGTTTCAAATGCTTCAGTCATTGAACACAAATTCCTTCTTAAAGGATCAAATGTGATTGCTGTAACTATGGCAAGTTACTGTAGAGGAATACTCGGTGCCATCCGTAAGCTTGATTCATGGAAAGGATATTAATGAAAATAAAAGGGTCCCTTTCCAAGCAATATGGTGTTAGTACTGCTGAGGTTTTTTCCAAACTGGGTATACCAAACGAAGTTTTGACACAAAGAACTGGTGTTTCTAATGGATCTCTCAATGTGCACACTAATGCCAGTAGGTTGGACCAGCAATCCAGTAAGTGCTTACCAGGCTGCTGCGCTTGTGCCTTTTTTAGTGTGCCACTTGATCTGTCCAAGGTCAGGTGTTCAGGAGTCTACCTGCATGTGGTTTACTTTATTAGATCTGTTTCTTCAAGCTGTTTTTCCCTCCTGACTGGACCAAAAAGCAAGCTAAAGTGCAGTCCTGCAGTCCTTACAACTTTGCACACATGTGTAGCTGACTCTTCAGATGCATGTAGCTGAAGTATCAGGATCTGTTGACTTAGGGAAGTGCAAGCCTGGGCTGCTTGAAAGTGTCAGCTGCTTTTTGAGTAGAGACAGTCAACCAGGTTCTGTCCTGAGTCTGGGACTTTTCCTGTACCACATGACAAGTGAATGTGTGCAGGTCTTCTGGGGTCCATGTTAATAGACAGGGTTTCTGAGAAGTTGAAACAGCATCAAGATTCCATTTGGGTGCTGGGCATGTCTTCAAGAAGAGTGTAGTGAAAAGTGAAAGAAATTTAGCTGATTATTTGAAAAATAACTAAACAGGTTGATTTCCTTTCTGCAGATAGGAATTTATACTTCTGAAAATGCATTTCTTGACTCTGTTTTGTTTCAGACCTTTCAAAATCCTGAGGAAGAATGGGGCCATTTAACTTCAGTGTCAAGTTTGTATGAGACAATGACTACTCCATCTGTTTCTTACTGCCTTGGGTAACCTGTCTGCTGAGATAGGACTTTTTTTTTAAATGACATTCATAAGTACTGGCAACAATGTGGTTTTGACCTTGTAACACCCAGGAAGTTATGGAAAAAGACATCATTGCCCTTTCAAGTTTTCTTGGGTGCTTGAAAGTAATTTCGTGTTAAATTATTCCACAATCTTACAACTAGTTGTGTCCAAAGAACCAATTTATCCATAGGAGGTTACACTGCTCTTTTTTCTTATTGTTCTCAGGCCAAATATTCTTCAGGGAAAAAGGAATTTAATGGGGAGTAAAATAAGGAGAAACAACCATGGATGGGCCTGACTGCTTTGAGAACTCCTTTGGTGTGGTGAGACAGTCCTCTTAACTGCCACACTGAAGGTGATTGGCAAAGCAATTACTCTCTTCCAGGTCAGGACCTGGACTTCATAAAACCTTCTTGTGGACATGGAACTATTACTTACCTACTGCAGTGAAATTCCAAGGCTGGGGACAGAGACTCATGGTCCCCAACCTGCCATTTCTGATTTTATGTGGGAGGACTTCAGTAGGCTATTTTGGGAATCCTCTGCAGTTCTTTTTTTGTGAATGGCATTAGAAGTGGTTCTGGCTACTGATAGCCATGTAACCGGGCCTCAAAATCTGTGCAAATCTGAGAAGTTTTATAGTCAAAACCCAACAAGGTTCTTGCTTGTACTAGCATCTTTTTCTCTTCTCCCACGCCATTTCCCTGAAACTCCTAAGCAGTGTGGGAAACAACAGAACAAAGGACTTGAGTGAAAACTAAGATAACGTGGCTTTTATTTTTTTAGCATAAATAGGTTTGAAGAGTGTTAGTGTATGAGGATATGTATGAACTGCTTTTAAGAAACAGCAATTGCAGTTTGAAGTTGAGAAAGATATTATCTTACAACTTTTTTATTTTTTCCCCCCTCTGTAGACTTCCTCATGGCTCAGATGCAGTCAAGAAGCTAAGTTCCATCATGATCTTATTTTTACAAGAAAAGCCATTATGAAAGAGATGATGTCATATCAGTAAAAGTTGTAGTTTCAAACATCACTACTTTCAGATTTACAGCAGTTTGCCTGTCTCAGAAAATTATGAAAAGCCTCGACAGACATTATTCTTCACTGAGTTCTGCAGTGGTGTGAACTGTTCAAGAAGAAAAGTTTGGCTGTCTTTGCAGTTGTCAGTGCTTGTTTTAAAATAAACCCCCAAAAACAAACAAACAAAAAAGACCCCCAAAACATTTGAATTGAAAAATGTGCAAAATTTACTTTAAAGTTCCTGGTTTTGCTTCAGTTGGAGTGATGGGGTACGTGACTGAGAATTCAGAAGTTTCTTAGCAAAACTTAATGAAACCCAATGTGGTATTCTGAGTAAATGGAGTAGAAAATTTCAAACATGTCAGTTTACGTCAGATAGAGTTTTGAAGATACCCTTTGCTGTTTCACTGCCTGTGCCCACCTTACACAACATAGAACACTGTCATTCAGGGTTTACAGCAGTAACTTGGAAATTGATTTAAAATGAAAGTGGGAAACATTCAAAGAGAGTATTCAAAGTGGCAGTTTCCTTAAAAACATGAACTTCTTAATCTAAGTTGCTTCAAGACCACTAGAAATAAATTTTTCCTGATGTTATTGTGCCTAGATATTCTTAAATTGAAATTAGATTTCCCACTTTTCATTAAACATTTGCAATCATAAATAAATCTTGATAACATAATGTGGGGAAGTAGTCCAGGAGGTAAAACACATGACTAAGGGCAGTGTGACTTACTCCGTAAAGTTTTTCAGTTCCTTTCAAAATACAAGTGTCAAGCTGATCCTTTTACTCCTTTTCCAGGGTTCTTGGACATACCCTTCAAAGGACTAAAGGAACATATCTGTTGAGGGTAATGAATAGGCAGTTATGTAAATCTTGGCTGCATTGAGCTGAAAGAAAGGTTTAGAATAGTGTCACTTCACTAGGGGAGTGACAGAGGTGTATTTTGAGCATTCCTGAAGGTCAAGTAAGCTTTTAACATGCCATATTTTGCCATCTCTTTATTAAAGCACAAAGGTTTTATGTAGTATTTTTCACAGTTTAGAAACACAAGCAGTGTTTTTCAGCAAACAAATCTGGAAAAGCCATTTTCTATCCACTACATCACTACTAACATTTCAGTTGTGTTTTGGAAATTTTCTTTGTGGGTAAAGCTTTAGCTGTGTCCTTAAAATAAGCAAGAACTGTGTCATATGACAACGGTACTGATGTAAACATTTTTTTATTTTCCTGTTGCAAGTCACCCTGAACTAGAACATCATTAATTTAGTGAATTGCTTTTACTGCTTCNCCTAGGTGATCATGTAAAATTGAAAGTTGAGGTCCTGGGACGGAGGTAATTTCATTTAAATGTTATAAATTTTGCAGATTCACCCCTGTCCTAATTTTTTTGCCTTCAGGCTGGGATGCAGAAAACTGAGTGAAATTAAGTAGACTCTGAATTAACTGAACACTTCCATATGGAAGCATTTCATGGTGGGTCTTTTCCTTTCTATAGAAAAATGGGCTAGATATAATAATAGTGTAATTGAATATATTTTTCCTTTTTTATTAAAGAATATGTTGACGTAGTCTAAATATTTTCTAAAGTGCTTTAACTTACTTTGTGCTCCACAAAGCTGTCTTACCTTTCTGTTTTCTGCATATAATTTTATTGAGTGATTTTCAAATGCTTGTGTAGCATCTATAGTGGAACCTCAAAAAGCCTGCATTGGTACAGCTCTAATTTAAATACTCCAGTGTTTTAGCTTGGAAGGGATAATTCAATAAATACTTCACGGTAGCAGAGGCTTGAACCAGTGCATGCATGAAATGTTAACATACTGGTGTGATTGTTTAAAGGGCAGAGGTGTAGTTTTTTAAGTGGCTGCATCATAATGGAGCGATCAGATTTTGAAAGTGCTGTTTGGATGCTTTCATTTAGAAAAGCATTCTGCTGTTGTTATAAAATAACTCTGAGAATGTATTAGGATACAGCCTTATTTCACTTGATATCAAAACTCTTCATCATAAAATTCTTAATTGATAGAATTCCTTAGTGTCTCCTACACTTGAAGCTGTAAAAGGAAGTAGTGTTAAAAGCAACAGTAGTATCTGGATGATACGTGGATTTCTGGTGGATTTCCTTGTCTAAGCATTTTCACTAAAGCAAAAGAGGACCAAAAACAAAGTGCCAAAAACTAATTTGAAACCTGGCATTGGACAAAATATACATGTAGTATTTTCACTAAAGACAGAGGACAGTTCGTTCAGTTACAGATTTAAATTTTGGAGGAGAGTGAGGTTTAAACTGATCCTTTGTACTGTTTTGTGACAGACCAGTAGATTGAGCTGACAGTATGACGTAACTGTAAGAAGGTCAAAATAGATCTCATTATCTCTCCGTATCAGTAGAGAGGGAAGTATTAATGGTGTTGTGCAAGGCACTCACGAGACTCTCGTCTGATATACTTTCCACAGTTCTGACTGTCTATATTGAAAAAATGTGCAGGCTGGAAGAAGTACAGGGGAGTTATGCCAAGCTTGCTTCTTTCCCAGTCAATATAGGAGAGAAGAAGCTTTCTGAAGGGCAGAATATCACCTTCTTTATGTTAGAATAATGAAAACTGAGATATTGTTTGCTAGGTGTAAAAAAAAAAACTGGGTTAAGAACAGGGACCAGAAAGACTTTTTTAAGCTAGATTTCCTATTAACCAAGATTAAGGAAATGCCCAGGTATCTGAAGTGTGGATTGTTTTTAATGCTATCCTCCTGATATTCTGTTGAATGATCAGGTGCCTTCAGACACAAGGATGCAGACACCCCTGAGATGCAAACTGCAGTGGAACCAACATCATCACTGGTAATCAGATTCATCATGGGTCTCTGGAGGTGCAGTGTCGTTACTTTGCCACACAGTGGAATATCTAATTTTGTTTATTAAAAGTACCTTGTCTTTTTTGCAGATGTGCACAAACCATGCTACAGAACAGCTCTGTAACTATTGTTCTGAACCATGACATTTACACTGACAGTAGAGGACATTACAATCCTTGTGAATTTTAGCTTTCTTCTTTGAGAAAATCCCTATCCAGTGTTCCTAGGTGGAAGTGCAAATGGTTGAAAAAAGATATTGATGGCTGAGCTTGGACCAGTTGCTGCTGGGGTGCCTGGTCTCAGAAGTGGGGCACAACATGCAGCTTGCCTTATCCACTATGACAGTGTTGATTGGAGCACGGCAACAAGATGGAGTGGAAGTCTGCTTTCCCTTTGGAAGGGTGTTCATTATTTTCTCCTCAGGTCTATTTATTTTACTCGTGTGAAGAAGGGATTTAATTGAGGAAGAAATCTTAATTGATTTCCAGCTGCCCTTAGGCTGAATTTTTGAACGGGATAAAACTATAGATGGTTTTGCATGGCTTCCCCTCAAGTGTTTCACCAAGAAAAGTGGAACAGTAAACCGATTCTTGTATTTGTTTGGGTTTGTTTGTTTGTTACACATAACTTGTTCCTGTGGTATATAAAACTGTGATCTTTACTTTTGTTAGCATTTTGTCAGTCCTACTTTCTTCAGGCTCTTTTGTACTGCAACAGATAAATAATACTGAGTCCTATGGCAGAAATGCAGATACAAAGCTTTGATTCATTTGGAAGAGTGCACATTAGAGAAAGCAATACTTCAAAAGCTGTGCTGAGGTTGTTGCATCTCTTTTGCTGGCATTTTAGACTTCATAAAAACTGGCGTTAATTACCAGAGGTACTGCAGAGAGTGCAAGTTTATTCATCCAGCTCCTGTTTGCAAAATACCAGGGAGAACGGTGGATGTCTGCAATAAGCTCAGGCTGTTGTGTAAGTTGAGTGGAGTGCAGGATATGTTCTGAAACTTTGTTGAATTTCTGCTATAACTTTTGAATTCAAAGTAGTGTCTTAGACTGCCTATCCACTGACTGTTTTGCCTTTATTTAAAGATCTGTTTTAATATATTCTCCAGTACCTGAACTACTAAAGTACTTGAAGAACTAAGGGTAGTACAGTCTTGCTTCACCAAAATTGAAATTTCTCCTGGGGCACGTCCTAGTATTCATTTAAAGTACAGTAGTCTTTACGTGGCATCAATATATACTTTCCTAACATCTGTAGCTAAAAAGTAAGAACACAAAAAACAAAATTAAAAATTCAGCCTTTTAAAAACCTTTTGGGTGACTTGCTTGTACATGCTCTGGTTTGTGCTGTATGGTGCTTGAAGTTTTTTTGTGTGTACTTGTCTGGTGTGTGCATGTATGTCCATCCTCAGTTAATAATTTCTGTGCCTGAAGCTTGCATCATTCTTCCTCTAATTAAAAAAGGTCAGAAAACTTGGTAATACTTAATACCTATATAGGCTTATCTTCAAAGCATCAAACTTAGTGAGCATCAAGTTAAGTTAATTGCCTTGTACTTTATGAAATATTTTTCTTTGCAATCTTTTAAGAAAGAGAAGTCTGACATAAATGCCTTAATACTAGATTTTAGTGTATCTGTTCTCAATATCTTATTGGTGGTCATGATATATGTTTTTAAATAAGACAACCTTTTAATTCTGCTGGTTTTGGAGTTTTGATGTTTTGTTCCCTTTTTATCTTTGCTGAGATAATTTTTAGATAGTGCTCTTTTTTTCCCAAAAGATGCAGCTGTGAGGTCCATCTGTTCATCAGAAAACTTGTGCTTCATCTTTTTTTAGACAAACTTCACAGCCTGAAAGAAGTATGTCTGCAGTGTTCGAGCTGGGAAAGGCTTGTTGGCTCTTCCCTATAGCTTTTGTGACCTTAACCGTCATGAAAAATGGGCATGTAAGATATAGTTGAGCCAGGTTTGATAAGGGTAGGGACTGCTTGAGCTTCTATTTATAGGTGTGCTAAAATAGCTCCATCTTGGCTTGCCAGTAGACTTCCAGAAAATGAAGTAAAAAAAATTATTAAACTTTCCTAAGCATTTATATTATTTCTTTTCAATGTTTAGAAATTCAGTGGGCAGAATCTGAATATCCAGAGGAACATTCATTCTTATCAATTAGACTTTTCCTTCTTCCTTTAAAAATTCATTGCCATATGTGATTCTGCAGTCAGTAAAGTGTTCATGCTGCAGACAACAGCTTTTCTTCATTAAGCAATCTTACTGTCTTTTTAGAGGAGATCTGCTGCATTTACTGCCTGAGGAAGGGATCCCATTTAGAAAAGGTGTCTGAGTGATGTTACAATGGAATGCTGCCCAGGAATGTCTGAGTTAAGGTGGCTGTCCAGGGCTGTAGCTGAGCTGGCCCAGCACTCCCTGCTTGGCAGTGTTTGTCAGATAGGAGGTGCAAAGTGTTTGGGTGGGTGTTAAAAGGCCCGAGTGTCATTGCACCCTGCTACAGTCAGCAGCGTGTGTGGAGTAGGTGACTGATTTGTAGAGGAGCCGGGAGCTGAACTGCAGAGCTCCCTCGCTCCTGTAACGCTTGCTGCTCTGGAGCTGGTGCTGAGAACAATCCTGCTCAGTGCATGCAGCTGCTGGCTCTGAAAACACAAACATGAGGTTGTACGTGCTCACTGCATAGTGCTTTCCCAGAGACTTTTATCTTAAAATACAGCTTCTGAAACTTACTCTAGTAGTAAGACAGCTGTGTCAATCTTTCATATATTCTTGATCAATAACCTGTTTGTGAATGAACTTGTCAAATATTCTCAGAATGTTAACTTGTTCATAGGTACTCCTTTTCTCTGTTCTAGACTGCCAAAACTGCTATAATTTGTGACTGGGAGAGAGAAGTGGCCAACACAAAATAACTTTTTTTTTCCTTTGCCTTATATTTAAGCATAATGATCATTAGTTAAAAAACATGAACACAAATGGGAAAAAATAAGAGTTGTCATTGGTTAAGGGCTGGCGAAGTTACAAATTAATCTTTTGTCTGAGCTTATTGTGTGTCTTGTGAAACTTTTCAGTATATCCCTCTTGAAAAGGTGTTAAATCACAGGAAATTATTTCTGAAATTTATGTATGTGACAAGATTTTAATCTAACATTCTAGACTTTGTGTGGAGCACCTACCTCGCCAGTAGTCCTTGAGGTATTTATTATAACTTCCTATCCAGATGAGTAGGCCATGTGGAAATAAATATGCATATTTATTTAAATATATTAGACATAATTTTCTTTTCATTCCTGTTATTTTGTAAGCTTGGAGACTAATAAAATGAAACAGAGCTAAAAAAAATCTCTGCAAGGTATTCACTCTGAAAAGCTTTAATTTTCCCCAGTGAGTGACACATTTGTCTTCTGTCTGCAAGTCTGGAAAAATTATTTAAATGTATGCTTCCTCTTTCCTCTACATAGAATTAATGTAGACAAGAATTAGGCACTGAAAGAAAGAATAAAATCAAATTTGGTAGTAGAGTCACAGTTGAGAGCTTGGTGAAAACCTGTCTTTTTCTTACAGTTACAAGAAAAGAGTTATCAGGATATCTTTTACTTCTGTTTGATCTGAATTTACTATTGTAAGGTACAGTGTGTAGATTAAACCTTTGAAGCATCCTTTGGTTGTCTGAAGAACTCTATAGGAATTAGGAGGACTTAATTCTGGTTAGTAAATTTTGCATTAGGAAGTTGGATTTCTATAGTCCCGCACCTCAGGATGCGTGCTGTTTGCCACAGAGATCAATTTACATCTCTCTCCGCCTTTTCCCTTTTTGAAATGGGGTTCAAATGACAAACTAGTTTCCCTGAATGTGGGGTCATATGTATAGTAGGATTAAATTGTTCAGTTCATGTACACAGCAGACCAGTATGTTCCTGCTGAGTCTTGCTTGAGGCTTTAAACTTGCTGCAGTTATGAAGATGTTCTTTGAAAATCAACTGTGGAAATTAATTCTATGTGTATTCCCTGTCACGAAAGCCGGAGGCTGGAGTGAAGAGGGTCCCGCTGTAATCTCATTTCCTTTCAGAGTCCCAGGTCAGACTCAGTTCTGTTGTCACTTTTTGCTAAGAATCCCTTTATTTTAACACCTTGCCTCAACTGAGTCTGTTTCTGCTGCCCGGTTCCTCCTGGTATGTCTGAAGGCTGTTGTCAGTGTGTGTTTCTTCTAATATGTCTGTGTGTTCCTAGGTGGTTTCGTTAACCATTGTGGTCAGCCATGCCTGTTTCATGGTGTCCTCACAAAAGCAAATCCTTATGTATTGTGATGAGAGTTTAAAGTTTTTCCCAGATGGGTCTTTGAATATAGAAACAGGGTTGCCTTCAGAGAGAGAGGGAGGTGAATGGTAGAGCTCTCAAAAGTCAGTATGTTCTTACTGTTTTCCTGTAAAAGATGGGACAAGAGAGGGAACAGAGACCCAATTAGTTTTCCACTGAAGGAAAAGCACACATTTCCTTTTTATTGTACACCAAAGTACTCAACAATAAAGGAGCACTTCTGACAACCTGGTTTATTCAGTTTGTTCATGTAGTCCTTAGTTCTTCAGTATGCCTGACTGAAATGTAGGTTCTACAGGGCTTTCTACCCCCCAGTGAGTAACTTCTATCAACATTTCACCACAAAAGAGATGTGCAGCTCAAAAGGCAGTTTTTGATGGGATATTTAGATTTGGTAGTCTCAAAACTCCTCAGTTCCATCTGTTTCTTACTTGGTAGGACCTGATCTTTTAAGTAAAACTTTCCTACCTAAGTACTTTCATCTTCAGCTTTCATTCCTGCTGCTCAGGAATAAGATAAGATACTTTTCTAAAAGTGCTGAGGTTTCCTGGAAAGGAAAAAATGAAATTATTTTAAAGAGTGTTACTTGAAATTCCATGTGTATCTACATTAGTCTGAAAGATCATTATAACTAAGCCTGGAAACAAAGTATCTCCTGTTGATTGTTGTCTAATAGAGTATTTCCTCCCCTAGAAATGAATAAACAAAAGCCTGTTGAATAGATACAGAAGAAGAAGTTGTATAATACATTTCTCAAAGTGTCTTCCCCTCCTTCCACCTCTGCCCTTAGTCTTTTGATAAAGCAAATTGTTTGAAAGTACATGTATGAATATCTAACGCATATATAGTCAGTATATTGCTTAGACTTTCAAAGATGTTTTCACATGTGAGCAAATATCAGCATTTCACATTAAACAGGATCTGTATTTGAAAGTGGCCCATGATTTGTATAATACACGTAAAACACTGAGATTAAAATGCTTTGTCTAGTCCATCAAAAAAGTACTCGTGTATTTGTGGTCTATTCTTTTTAAATAAACCAGCAGGCATAATTCCTGTTGGAAGATGCTCTTGATTTTTTGGCAAATAACATTTGATCATGTTCTGAATTTTTTGCCAGGTGAGTGTAAAGCAGTGAAACATGGTGAAGCATATAGAAGTTCCTCTGCTTACCACGTGCTGGGTAACAGGTGCAAAGACTGTTGAAGCTTAAGCTTTTTCTCATGCTAAATTTTTTTTGCTTAACATTGTAACTGGTTAAAATAAAGGAGTACTTTAAATTATTTTTTATTCAACTACTTAGGAAGATCTTCCCTTTAAGATGGGGAACTGTCTTAATATAGAGGCAGTATAGAGCCTCTCATTGTGTTCAAACGTAAACAATACAGGATGAGTAAAGGTGCCTTATCCTGCCTTTTTAGTTTGCTTTCTAATATTGAGGCAACACTATTTATAGCTAAGAAAAGTCTTGCCATGATGGCTGTGCCATGAGAGAAGGAAACCAGCACACAGCAATAGGAAGCCATTTCTTGGAACACCTGGTTTTGGTTTTAATGACCTGGGATGCAAGTCTGCCTTTGTGAATTTTTTGCACTCTGCATGTTGATAAAGCTGGTTGCTGTTTTCTAAGAATACTGAAACATACCTAAGTATTTCTGATGCTAGATGTTTGTGAAACCTTTTTAAAACAAAATATTAATTTGAAAATTAATACTGTGTACTTGCACAAAATTTGAAAGACATTCTTCTGAAGCTTAACATTGCCCTTTACAGTTTCTTGTTGATGATAAAGTTTTTATGTAGGGACTATATTTTTTAATTTGATCTAAGGCAGAATTCTGAAAGGCTTAAGTAAGAAACAGGATATTATAATGGAGATAATATGAAGAATGTCTTTATTATAGATGTTTTTGTCATCATCAAATGCTGGAATTGCAGCTGGTAGTTGAGATGCATACTTTGACCTGAAGGAAGCTTTACTTTTCTCTGATTATTTATAGGAGCAAAAGTGCTAACCTGAAATCTCTTAAAAAGAATTTACGTAACTGTTAAAAATGTAAAGAAAGCTTATTAGTCTAACACTTGCATTATTATGCAGCACCTATGACGTAAATTGGCCAGAAACATCTGTCCGCTTCTGCAGATATTATAGCTTGCATGACTACATTAAAAGTCACAAACTGGGAATTGAGAAAATGTGAAAGAAGGCAATTGCATCTGCAACTGAGCTAGTCAGGATGTAGGACATACCTAGTCTGGGGAAGTTGTGGACTGTTTACATGGTAATTTCGTGACTTTACATAATTTGTGATTGCTGGCAGCACTTTGTCTGTTACAAAGTAGAAATAATTCTGCTTCAAAATCTGAAAGCATAAACTGTCATTTTCCCTCCTACTCATGGTTTCACAGAAAATTCACTTTTTTCGAAACAAAAAGTGTGGTTAAAGCATTGAAAATAATGCAGGGCTTTTCACATGCACTGCTTTAGTTAAAATGTGGCACATGAGTTGATTTGCTTGTTGAAAAGTCAGTTTCACTTAAAAATTGGCCAGAAATTTTTTTCTTGGGATGGAATTTTCTAGGAAGAATTGAAATCAGAAAGTAGGTGTTGAGAAATGCAGTTTGTTCTGTTACTGTGCAGTGTTTCATAATAGCTTTCATTATAAAGCAGTGAGGAAAGTTAAGGGTAAATTCCTGTGTGGGAGAAGGGGCATATAGGCTTTTCTAATTCTCTTGATATATACCACTCTGCAACATGCAGAGCATTACAAAACACTGTGGTTGTTCCAAGGCTTCTCAGCTTGCTGGGGATTGCAACAGGAGATTTTGTTAATACACCTGTGTGTGTGTGTCTGTTTGAGCATGCATATATAACTTGGCAGGAGTTTAAAATAATACCGTTAAGAATAGGAAGAAATTCTCTTTACTCATCACCTCGATGACTTAATGGGACCAGACACTGGGATGGTGGCATTTTCTGACATTTTCTTGGGCAGCATTGTTCACTCTCTGCCAAGAGCAGTTCTCTCAGCAAGTCTGAGGGTAGTGGGCAGGCACGATGCATTTCTCATTGTAGGATGTACTTCCCAGTGCAGTGTGTTTTGGAACCAGGTTGGTCTTAGCATCTGCACCATGTGCGCTTAGTGCCAGAGTGCAGTGGGTCCAGACTAGCCGTAAAGGACTGTTGGGGGTGGACACAAGTGTCTCCACGGTAAGAGCTGCCTTGGAAGCAAATTTTTGGTTTAAAAAAATTGTTTTGGATCTACATGTTCATTTTAAAACAGTGAATCTGCCTCTACAAGCATTGTAAAACTCGTGGGTTGCTGTATGTATGAGGGCTGGAAGCATCTTCTGAAAAAGAAATGAAAAGAGTACTGAATAAGTTGCTTTTATTGTATTTGGAAGATTATGCATACCTTATACATAGTTTATACTTGTTTGTTTTTTCAATCCTTAGCAGCAAATCTTGAAAGGAATGTGCTGGGCCTGGATTTAATTGGATACAATCTTTATTCCATTTTTCAGACATGCACACAAAAAATCTTTTTCTGTTCTGTCTCCTTGCTCTCAGTAGATGTATTTGACTGCTTAACATCTCTGAAGTTAATATTGTGGTGTCTCCCAAAGCTTTTGCTCCTTATGGAAGCCTGATTTGGTCAGTACTTACTTTTTGTTTTTTGTTTTGTCAGCAGCCATGCAGCAGGTCTTAGACAACCTTACTGATCTGCCGACATCGACAGGCGCTGAAGAAATAGACCTGATTTTTCTTAAAGGAATTATGGAAAACCCTATCGTAAGATCACTTGCAAAGGTATTTAAATTTGCTGCTTTGAGTAGAATCTGGAGATGTTTTAACTCTTACATTATTGTGTGGACATTGAGTATGGATTGAGGTATTGGTACATCTTATTAAAAGACTTGAAGGCCAGCTTGAAGGTGGAGATTTGGTAGACTGTAATTTCTGTGCACGCTGGTTAATTGTTACATAGAAGAATCTAGAGGAAGAAGAAAAAGTCACAGACTACAGAAATAATGTGGTTACATTATTTATGAAGAAAAAATCAAAATACTTGAAATTAGAAGCAGTTGATTTTAATGTAGTCTTGTGACCACTGTTGTGTGCAAAACCCATATGCCTTCTGATTTACAGCGTTTTTGCAAGATGAAAAGTGAGAGCAGTAACCTTTGTTATCCTGTGGTATAAACAAGTTTTCTTTTCGTCTTTAGCTCAAAACTACTTTCTGACATGCCTAGGAAAATATTCCCTCCATGCCCTTTCCTGGATCTCAGAGTAATGCCATTACCTTGGATTGTCAGCTCTCTAAAACATGGATTATCCTAAGTTTTTGTTCTTGGTTACAAAAATCTTTTATGTATAGGTGGTAGCAATCAATTATAAATATGTACGGTGATATTTGCAAAAAAATCTTTGGACTCTGTAAATAAAATGTAGCTGGTCTTACCAGTAGGAAATGCAGTCAAATATTGTACATCTCTTATAATCGTTCTTAATCTTACTTCATAAAAATAAGCTCCTTTCTTGAGGAAAACCCAGTTAAATACAGCTGTCTCTTTAATAGGAATAGACATCTGAAAGCACTGCCCTCTGGGCAGGTGTGAAATCCTCTGAAAAGCTAAAGGATTGTTGTCAAGGGATTTTGTTCAGTATAAAAATCTGGAAAGGAAAACTTCTCATGAGAATTCATATAAGAATTTACTTCTGTTTAGCTGTTCAAAAAATTGGTTTTAAGTTGAAGACATGGCATAGTAATAAACTTAGAAGTAATGTAAGTGTCTCATCTGCTGGTGGGATGACTGCAGAGGGAAAGATTTGTGTACTAGATTTACTAGAGTAAGTAAAAGCATTTTTTTTACTGAAGATGGAAACAACGTTAAGTATCTGCTGCATAGGCCATCTTTAATATTTATCCTGAAGAAAACGTTCATTGCAAAGCCTTTTTTTCTTATCATGAATTTGTGCTTTAATGGCCAATTACAATTAGGTGGAATTTAATGACTAGCAGATGTAAAAAAAAATGCATGTAATGGAAACAGATTCTTAACTGTACACATACTTTATCTAGAATGCTTAAAGGTTTTAATTGTGTTCATGTGGCGTGACTGCACTCATATTTTCTTTTGTAATTATTTTGGAAAAATCCTCAGTCTTAACCAGCAGTGCCAAACAAGGATAAGATCAAAACACATTTGGTGAAGCGTATGTAGTTCACATATATATCTATTTGTCCCTAAAAGTACATAAACTTGCTTTTCTATTGGAAGAGCTGGTTTTACCAGAATTAGCAGTTCTCTGAGATGGTTACATTATTTAAGCAGAGTCATTTCAAAGCAGGCCAGAAATGCAAAAGCTTTTTCATTTCCCTTTATTAGCCACTTATTAAGACTAATCATTATGTAAAGTGTGCCAAAAAGAACAAAAAGAAACTTAGGGAAATGTGCTGTAAGCCTTACAAACTTACTTTCTCCTTTTGGTCCTTAAATAAATGAAGGTAAACAATAAGCATAGTACTTAGATTATAGTATTTTGCAGTGCAAATTTTGGCTGATCTTCTAAAACTGGGTTAGGTTCATTTCACACTTTTCCTGTGTAGAATAAAGGCAACAAGGTAGAAATTACAGTTCTGTTTGGGATAGGGTTCTTTCACTGAACCTTTCCACCTTTCAGTAGGTGGTAAAAGAGAACTAACTGTTGTCATTGTAAAATGTTTTTCCCTGTCACTGATGTTTATAGAATCATAGAGTAGTTTTGGTTGGAATAGCCCTTTAAAGGTCACCTTGTCTAACCCCCTTGCAATGAGCAAGGGACATCTTCAACTAGATCAGGTTGCTCAGGGCCCCGTCCAGCCTGACTTTGATTGTTTCCAGGGGTGGAGCATCTACAGCCTTTCTGGGAAACGTATTGCAGTGTTTCACCACACCCATCCTAAAACCTTTCTGCCTTACATCTAGTCTCAATCTACTCTCTTTCAGTTTAAAATCATTATGCCCTGTCCTATTGCTAAAAGCCCTATTAAAAAGTTTGTTCCCATCTTTCTTGTAAGCCCCTTTAAGTATTGAAAGATTGCTGTAAGGTCCTCCCAGAGTCTTCTCTTTTCCAGACTTACCAACCCCAACTCCCTGTCTTTCCTGTGCTGATGTTTGTGTTCAATCCTAACCTTTAGAATTATTATGCTTTTTGGAAAATAGTTGTTGAACTTGGAACATGCATGAATTCTCCTCAGTTTTGCTACTGAACTATGGTATCAGAATTCTCTTCTGGATAGTAAACTGTTCTTTCCAACCTCAAAATTTTATCTTCTTTCTGCTGTCACACTATTGCTTTTAGCATTGTAGCACAGCCTACAGCAGACCAGGTGAATGCCCAGCCCGGGCCCAGGAAACATCTTGGGAGTAATTTGTGAGCGTTTAGTCCAGTATTTAAGATGTCAGATTGTTGGAGGTAAAAGCCTTACTATTTGAACATTTGGCAGGTATGATTAAGTACTGAATGCACAGAACAGCTCAGTTCAGTATCAGTGTTTCTGAAATGCTGAAGTGAAATTTAAAAAAAATTGTGATATCTAAGTTAGGTATTCTTATTTGTTTGTTTTTTTAATTATTCATACCATTCCATATCCTTAACTCCTCAGCATATTACAGGATCAGAGTTTTTTCACTGATAAAACCTTCTGTTCCCCAGTATTTACATGGCCTTGATTTTGGAGTGAAGGGTGAGGATATTTGTATGTAGATTATATCACTCAGTGTTAGTGGTGGTATTTTAAAAACAACAAATGAGAAAAAAGGGAACCCATATTCTCTACTCTTATTTTTTGCAGTTGGATTATATTTAAAAGTCCTTAGATTTGTGTTTTTACTTGCTGTAAAAGAAGTAAACTTTAAAAGAAGGATATTGTTTACTGTATGTATTATGTACAAAATAGCATTCCCTTATTAAGGAGAATGTGTGTAGGTGCCGAGCTTCCTGTAACTTCGTAATCACAGTCTGGTTTGTGTGTGTTGGTGTTTGGGAATGTTTGAAATGCTTTTATGTAAAGTTAGCCTTTCCAGAGTTCGGTCATCAGTCCTGCAGAAATAACATTTTATAGATACGAAGTACAATTTAATACTCAGATGATTTCAGGAAGCAAGGTTTTCTGCTTTTAGCAAACTTTTATTTTATTGTCTGTTTTAAAGCACTAATAAGAGAGTAGAAGTGCTTGCATACCTTCAAATTATATCTATGGGAAGTATATATAGATAACTCTGAACTATACCTATTATGTATTTGTTTTTTATATGCCAAAGAAATTGCTCTTTTGTAAATTTCTGTTTGCTACAGTGTTGAAAATAACTTTTAATTGAGAATCAGAGTTATTTTTTGGCCTCCTCTTTTTCCCTAATTGTATGATAGAGCACTGTCTGTAATAAACAAGTGACGTTTTCAGAGATGCTTCTCTTTCTGCTCAAAGCATCTACTTTTCAATAAATTTCAGTATCTGCAGAGTTCAGGAAAGGATTATGTCTGCAGGAGTAGTTCTAGAAACAGATGAAATGTAATCAAAGAATCACAGGATGGTTGAGTCTGGAAGGGACCTGTGGAGGGCATCTGGTTCAACTCTCCCTGCTCAAACAGGGCCACCTGGAGATGGTTGCCCAGGACCACATCCAGACAGCTTTTGAGTATCTCCAAGGAGGGAGACTCCCATCTTCTCTAGGCAACCTGTGCCAGTGCTCAGTCATGCTCACGCTGGAAAAAGTGTTTCCTGATGTTCAGACAGAGCTTCCTGTGTTTCATGTTATGCCCACTGCCTCCTGTCCTGTCACCAGCCACCACTGGAAACAGGCTGTCTCTGTCCTCTTTGCATAGTATACTTTTTATAGATATTGATGAGATTGCCCTGAGCCTTCTCTTTTCTAGGCAGAACAGTCCCAGCTCGATCAGCCTTTCCTCAAATGTGAAGTGCCCCTTCATCATATTGTGGCCCTCAGTGGGCTCTTTCCAGTATGTCCAGAGTGTTCCAGGTGTGGCCTCACTAGTGCTGAGTAACACTCTGCTAGTAACACTTTTAAGGTAGCACAGGATACTGTTAGCTGCCTTTGACTCTGACTTTTCTTTAGCATTTCCTTCAGTTATGCAGATTTTTCTGTAGAATGTGCTGTTCAAAAGGTGTTTGAATGGCAGGAGTCTGAGGTAAATGTTTTTCTTGCAGACTCTGAAAAGATCCCATAGTTCTTTTTTTGCCCTTCTTCTAGGAGGTGTACTTGTCCAGGATTCTGAAGAAGGAAAGGTCCTGAGGTGCTGTACTCCTGATAGAGCAGTGCTTGATGCGTATAGCATAGAGGAGATACGGACTTACAAGCTGCTCTGGCATGTGCTCCTTAAAAAGTTTGTTGGGTTATGTAGTTGAGCGTGCAAAATCCTTCAGCAGTTAAATCAAGTTATCCTATATACAATTTTTCTGGCTTTCCTGCTGGAGATTGCACTGAAAAATTACTTTAAAAGCTTATCAATTTGAACCACTTGAAACTTATTTACATTATAGTCTCATATATTTAATCTTACAGGCTCATGAACGACTGGAAGATTCTAAACTTGAGGCCGTCAGTGACAACAACCTGGAGCTGGTGAATGAAATTCTTGAAGACATCAGTCCTTTAGTAAATAAGGATGAAAATATTGCAGAATTGGTTGGAATACTCAAGGAGCCTCATTTTCAGGTGCCACCTTTTTACTGTATGTTACCAACTTACTGTATCAGTGTCCACATATGGATCTAGGACTAATAATTAAACAAAATCTGAACTATAGCAAACTGTAATATGTGAGATTTTACTCCAAGTGAAAGGTAAAGCAGAAGCCATGTGGGGTTACAAATAAGTATGATTTTTTTCTTTAATATTATTTCAAAAATACCTTTACTCACTGTATTAAATTCTACTGGAGTTTCTGTTATAAATCTTGGACAAGCTTTTATTTCCTATATGACTGGAATTTCCGTAACAATTCTCTGAAGGCTTGCTTCATCTGTAACATTTCCAGGTGATCTCAGTTCCTGATCAGGAACATTGTGCATTTCAGTTCAGCTGTTGGCATTCGTACTTGTGTGTAAGATGTACGGTTTGCAGAGTGAAGGAATGTGATTCTTCTGTGATCTGATCTGCACTGCAGCTGAAGCTGAGACTCTGCATTCCTCTCACGGTTGCTCTGCTTAAATGAAGTGTTGACATACACTTGTCGAAAGCAGATGTTTTTCCATTTTGCTGTTTGTATGACCAGCTTTTGTACTGAACCTTGAAGATCAAGGTTTGAAAATCCTTGGTAGATTCTGTCCTTTCTAGGCAGGGTGCAGTGGACTTTACTACTTAGCTAAAGGTATCCTGTAGAAGAACATAAACAACCTTTTGCCACAGTGTAAGTGGGCTTCTTTTGGCAGACAGGTATGGAGTCATAGGCATTTCAGGGGTAGATGAGTTTAAACACACTTTTTACCCAAGTTTTCCATTACATGTTATACAAACATAGCAGTGAGTTATATTACTGTTTAACATAGATAAACACTGGAAATGCTGTTGGCTGTATTGTGGCCTGTTGGAAGAGGAATCACTTCAAGAACTCAGCTTTTGGGGCAGTAGCTGTTCTGAGTACTGACAGTTCCTCTGCCTCTCTTGTGTTGGCCTCCCTTGTGCTCTTACTTGTCCAGAAAGGCATCATAGCTAAGTGATCAAAAACTATGATTTGGAGACTTGCTAGTGCATAGACCTGCAAATCAGTCTTTGATCCTGTAGAAGGTGACCCTGAAAAGGACCGGATGAGTTTGGAGGAATTGGTAATTAAAATGCAAAGGGATTAGAACTGAGGGTCAGCTGGTGCAGTGACAGACCTGATGATGATCCATTGTGTTAGATAGAGAAAATAAAGCTGAAAGTCAAAGAAAAGATGAAAAGAGCATAACAATTGAAGTGCTGCACTTTGAAAGGCATGGTGGCAATGATCTCTGGAGGGAGATGGCAAAGGCCAGAGAGAAGCTTGGGCAAAGATCTTTGGGGTGGAAACTGGAAACGGCCTGTAGGAGGCTGAGATCAAGTAAGAATTTTATTTTGGGTGAATAGCCAATACTAAGGTAAACCCGGCATTTATTCCTGTTCAGTGGTCAGATCTACAGAGAGGCAGAGTGTGATGCTGGTGTCAGATACTTCATCAGTGCAGGCTTAAGCAACTTAAACATGTAATTTAAAAGTTCCAAAATAGACAATGAACTAGAATGTCAGTATTTATGCTCTTTCTTGGACCTTTTTTGTTGCTTGATATGTAAGGAGGAGACATGAAACTGCCAGTAAGCTACCTTAACTTCACAGTTTTGCTCTGATTTTTTGTTAGTGCTTCCTCATTGCATGTTAAAGGTAAATTTAGCAAACATCTCTTGTGTTTTTCTTCCCTGTCCCAGCAGTAGGCATATAGGGAAGACTGTAAGGCTAGAGCAAGCCAACAGTGATACCTTCCAAAATGTGTTGTGAAGATTTAGTGATTTGCTGCGCAGACTTCTGAGTGAGAAGTAGTATCATTCGCCTGTGGTTCTCTTCCATGAGCTTATTCAGTTGTTTTTTGAACCCATATGAAAATTTGTCATTCACAGCATTCCTGTGTGGAGACTGAGTGGAGACTCCTGAGTGGAGACTCCTGAGTGGAGACTGTGCTCTTTTGATTTTGAGACTGTCTCCTGTCGATTTCACTTAACATCCCTGTCCTCTTATGTAGGAAGAAAGTGAACAGTTTTTCTTAATCAGCTTTTCCATGCTACTTGTGGTTTGAGAGACCTCATTGTGTCTGTGTCAAGTAAATAAAATGAAGGGAAGCAAAGCTGTATATAGCATGGATTTATGAAGTGGTGTCTTACTTTCCATTGCATTTCCTACTTACGGCCTAAAAGTTCCTAGTATTTGGTTTTTCTATTTAACAGCTGGTGGATAGAATAGAACAGAACAGTTCAGTTAGAAGGGACCTACAGGGATCATCCACTCTAACTGCCTGACCAATTCAGAGCTGACTGAAAGTTAGAGCCTGTTATTAAGGGTGTTGTCCAAACACCTGTTAAACACTGACAGACATGGGGCATCAACCACCTCTTTAGGAGCCTATTCCAGTGTTTGACCACCCTTTCAGTAAAGAAGAGGTACGTCTAGGCTTAGGAAGTGTAGATGGGGGTTGTTTGTTAGGCTTGGTTTGGTTTTGTATTATTTACATTTCCGAGATACTATTTCTGAGTCTGTCAGTTAGTGTATTAAACTAGGATTGGGTTTTCCCTTACACTCTGTGCTGAATTTCATTTGCCTTGTTCTCAGTCTGTTGCTCATGAGGTGCCTCTGAAGGTTACAGTCAGTTGTTTTAGTCCTTGAATAGTTCATCAGCATCAGCAAACTCTCATTTCACTTCTCATCCCTATTTCCTAGGTCATTTATCTGACATGTCACTGTATTGACAGGTGTAGAACTGAGCCCAGATGCCTGTGGAAATCACCTGTTGACAGGAATTCTGAAAACTAATACTATATTCCTGGCACCAATTTTCTGTCTTTTAAACAATATTTTCTTCCACTTGAAAGTCTTACTGCTTATCCTGTTGTAGTTTTGTTTCTTTTAAAGACTTCTACCAAATGCCTTATGGAAATTGATCTATATTAACAGCTCTAACTGCCTTGTTGCCATGCTTGGTGACTGTTCCAGGAAATCTGACTAGATTTGAGAAACGTGACTTCCTTATTGAAGCATGTTGATGCTTTCCCATGATCTGTTTTGTCCAGTCATTCTGGATTTTGTGGAAACTTCTAATTTGTTTAGTATCAGCATCACACTTACTGTTTTGCAGTTTGTTAACTCTTCCTTGAAACCCAGTTTAAAAATTCATTTCATGGTTATTGCATGCTGCCACTTTCCCTATAGTATTGGGTGAGTCATGGCATGTAAGAAAAATACAGTGCAACTTTGCTGCAAAACCTGGATTGCACATAAAGGACAAAATAGTGTGGAAGGAAGAGAAAAGAGATGATTAAGGTAGTTAAATGCTACCTTGGAGAATGAGCCTATTCATCACTCTGTCAGAATTGGAATTAATTTTTTTAAAAAAGTCTGAAGAAGCTGTGACTTGTATGTTTTAGATTTATTTTTAAAGTGCCTGTTGGAGGCATTCAGTCTTATTTGCAGAAACAATGAGCAGTTTTGGCTGCTGCATCCAGGCAAAAGCACCTATCTACTTACTTCGTTAAAGTGTATCTGTTGTGATTCAATTCTGAAGCCTAAAATTAGGGAGAATTTTCAGCCCTTAATTTTGTACTTCCATTACCCCATGGAGGCAAGCAACAAAATCATTCCTTCCGCTTTTTACCCTTTTTAGTTTTAACTGAACTTTTCAGAGGTTGAAGTGTGAAAGTTCTAATGAGTTTCACAGTATTGATGGCTGGCCAGTAGGTCAGTATGTGTTGGAGAGCCAGCTGGCACAAGCAGTGCATGGAAAAGGCTGTAGCAAATCTTACCAGACAGTAGCTGGAGAGCATAGCACAGGAGTGGTAAGAGAGGTTGCTTTGAGGGAAGAAGAAGCAGTTACAAATTTTCACACTGTTGGAGTGGTTAAACATGCAGAAGAATCACTTCTGCTTCTTCTTCAATGGAAGAGCTTATTCTGTTACTTTCAGCTTTCCAAGAATTAGCTGAACCTTTCATTCTAAATAGATTCTGCTGGCAGTAAAATACTTCATCTGAAAAGCAGCCAGTATTGTCTTCTAACAGGTTTGTAAGGGCTAATCATACCTTCAAAAGGTTTCATTTAGAAAAAGTGATCTTAAGTTCCTTTCTAGACAGATATTAATAGATAGGATTATTTTCCCCACATATTCCTGTGTTCTTACCAGCCCCCCTGATTTTTCCGAGGTCATAAATGATTTCTTCACTTTTCCAGAAGAGCCTTTAAAATGTGTTCTTTTCACATGAACTTTAGGGGCCTGTAGTCCATCTATTAAGTTCTAATATTTAAACAGTGTTATCAGGGAAGACTACCACACCTTTAGTGCATAAAAGAGGAAAGGAAGTATTTTAAATACTTCCAGGCCTAAAGTGTTAGGAAAGGAGTCCTGAATTCAAGATTATAGAGTCATTCTACTCTTGTGTATTCCCTCCCACCACAGCCCCCAGTTTGTAAGTTAATTGTTCTTTTGGATCAGAGTTGGGGAAATAGTTATTATATCATTTAGGGCAGTGCTTCATAACATGTATAGATTGTGCTGAGAAGTTTTTTAGGAGAAACAAATGTCGAGTTTGAATGTGGCTTCGGCACTGTAGAGAGCCTTGAATGTTTAATGTTTCTCTGTTTACTGAATTTTTAATTACATTTTAAATTATTTTTTACCTGTCAAATATATGCAGCCACAGAAAACTACTGTAAAGAGGTCAATATATTCTAAGTTTATGGATTGTTTTTTGACAGTATCTAGCATAAAGAGATCATACTGTCACAGGACTATGTATCCATTGTGTGTTACCTCTTTTGCTTGTGTAAGAGTTCTTCAGAATGCCTTATTCTGTCAATATTGCCATTTTTTCATGAGAACCTTTCTACAGCTATCCAGTCTTGGATAGTCAGCTGATCCTGACTGGAGAAAATCACAGGAGGAAATTTTGTATGGAGGGAACTTTGAACCATTTAATTGTCGTTGATCAGTCCATGTTGTTTTGCAGACCTTGGCAGTGGTTTTATAAGTGTTCCAGCACCAGTATGGAAAGGTCAGATTCCAGTGGAGCTCTGGAATTGCAGGAGCACAGGATATCACTTTTTCCGATATCACAAGAAAGAAACAAGAGAAGTTCATGCAACTGTATTTCTCAGCTCGCTCAGCCGCCTTCCTGAAATAAGAAAGTAACATAGTGACATAAAATACTGGTGCGTAGTCCGGCCAACATGGCCCCTGTTGCCAAGTGCCTGTGCTTAAGTGTTTTTCAGAACTGTAGGTCATGACCTGGCTGGCTGGAAACAGGGTCATAGAACTGGCACAGATTCTTGAGTTTCAGAAGTGAGAGTTTGGTGTGGGACAGTAATAAGTTAACTATGCCTTAAGGAAACCAATGAACTACTTTTCTTAAAGAAACCACTTTATAGCTGTGGGCAGCAGTGTACAGTTCCTCATAGTCCTTTTGTGGCTCAGGCATTGTGTAAATAGCAGGAAAAAGATCCTGCGACTGAGAGATGGTTAAGTAGCAGTCATATGAAGTCATGCTTTTACATAAAACAGACTGGTTAAAAAGGATCAGAATGTGGAATGGGATCAGGTTGAAGAACTGAAGAATTTTACAGAGCGTGTTAATTTGAAAAGAATGACACAGACTGTTATTTTAGTAGGCTTTTTTGACTGTGGATCAGATTATAATCTATACATTGCATTACTGTTAAAGGGCAGGGAGATGTACGGGCAGCTGTGTGAGGCTCCATGGAAGTATAGTGGGTTGTGGTCAGAAACTTCAGGGACAGTTTGTTCTAGTGTGTGACCAGAAGAAAACTGGAAGTTTCCTACCCCTGTATCTACCTGGTTTTATGAGTGCTAATCTGTTAAAATGTATAGCTGATGCAAATTAGTTTCATTTTGGAAAAGTAGAAAGATCCAAAAATATGTTGCTTGCAAACATTGGCAGAGAGATCTATTCTCCTGGTTTCTGGATTGGATATGTCTTGGATAGTGAAGAATTAGAAATTGCTACCATCTGACAGCTGCTTGATTTAAATAAATGATTGTTTTTCCTATTTAATTTGATTTGGTTTGTGTCCACAGTATTAGAGCAGCCACAATAAGCAGCTGTCTTTACAGTCTTAATGGAAGGGGAAAAATCAGTGAATTAATACTTCCTTGTAACCTCAAGTTGAAATATCAGCAGGTTCACTGTGTAATGAGCAGATTAAAATGACTGTTCAAGTGTGTGACACTTTGAGGGCTTGAATGCTGAGTTTAGCACTAACCTAATGTGGTTGCACAGCCTTTATCTTAAAGGTGGCTTACAGAAGGATGGAGCAGACTGCATAGCAAATCATAACTGTTTACCTGCACCTTCTCTGCTTTCTGGTAGTTTGCTGTCTTCTTCAGGCATGTGCATGTCAGTATCAGTGATAGTCCCCATGTTGTCTTCTCTTTTTATCTACTTCCATGACACTTTTTGTCTGCTTCCAAGTCAGTAATCTGGTTTAAGACCGTATCTGACCAGTCATGGTTTGAAACAAAGCTGTGCAGTTGGAGGCCCAGTAGGCATCTCCTCTGCTTGCTGCTTCTCCTTTCTCTGTATCTGACAGTGCGAATCCCTGTAGGATGCTTTATCTTGGACTCCTGTGTATGATGGCTATAGGGTGTCCCTTTTCCTCTCATAAAATCACAGGATTGTTTTGGTTGGAAAGGACCTTAAAGATCATCTTGTTTCAGATGCCCCACCATGGGCAGGGACACCTTACGTTAGAAGGTGGCAGAAAGACAGAAAGTCTCCACTGTTTTAATGCACAAGTTTGCTCTTGGTTTACCTGCGTGTACTGTCTTACAAATTTTTCTTAATCTTAAGTTATCTTTTATGAGAAAATCACGCCTAAATTGCATTGTCTCCCAAACATGATTATATTCATTTGGATCTCCTCCTTCTACCTTGTATTTATGTATCTGGACTGGTCAAAACACCGTTAACTCTAAGGTTTGAGCTCTTGTCTTCCAGGAAGTGAATTCTGTCAGCTTGGATTCATTTGGTGCTAGAATTCTGCCTTGGCTTTATGCAAGCAGGAAGTACTCATTCTGCAGATGGCTAGAAATCCTTGTGTACCTGTCATTATCCAAATTACTGTGGAGGAAAATTTTATTGCATTAAACACAAGTATCTAAGGATGAGTTATCTTCATTTTTTGCAGTGGGTTGTTTGTTTACTGTAACCATTTGCTCATATACTGTCTCGTTAGATGAAAGACTATTTTAGGTACTCCTTTTTCTGTCTTCTTCCCTTGTAATGATCACACATTCCTCCCCAATTTAATTACATTTCTCCTATATTTCCTTAAGAAGCAGCATTTTTATTTACAAGATAGCATATTTGCCAAGGCAATAGGCTTATAAGTTCATGTGAGCACTTGTGTCCATTTTTGCTGTATTTCATGTGAAGAGTATTATGACGTGGTCCCAAAAGGACAGATTCAGTGTTTATTCAGCACTAAATCCTTTCACAAATGGTTATTTCATGATTTTAAAAAAGACCTTTTCTGTTTCTTTGCAGTCACTCTTGGAAGCACATGATATTGTGGCTTCAAAATGTTATGATTCCCCTCCTTCTAGCCCAGAAGTCAATAATTCTTCAGTGAACAACCAGGTTGTTCCAGTAGATGCCATTCGTATCCTTGGAATTCACAAAAGAGCAGGAGAACCACTGGTAAGTAATTGGGGATGAATGTGTCTTTAATATAAAGTGCTAGTGAAAACGTTTGCATGTACCTGATTTCTTGCATTATGTTTTAATTATTTCCATTATGTTGTCTAAGTTAATGGGTGATAAGCTCAGTACTGAGAGGTTGGAATAAGAAGATACTTTCATGTATTCCATCCCATTCTCTCCAAGAAGTAATGGGATAGTGAATAGGCAGTCACTGGGCTGAATGACTGCTAGCATAACTGACTAACACAACATTTGTTTAGGCCTGATACGAGATGACAGGATTGCATGCAATCAGGAACAACACAGTCATTTTTCAGTCATATGAAAACCTTGTCTGAAAGCACTGCTGTGTCACCTGATGCTTCTCTGTATCGGGAGCTCTTACACTGTAGTAGCTGTAACTGTCTGTTTTCATTGGAGGAGGTGGAATATCCCACAGCTGTGTATTGGTGCTTGAGATAAGGGTAAAATGAAACTGGAATTCAAACAGTGATGAACTGGGTGTCATGTACCTCTTTCAGGGTGTCACGTTTAGAGTTGAGAACAACGATCTGGTAATAGCCCGAATTCTTCATGGAGGAATGATAGATCGGCAAGGTCTTCTGCATGTAGGTGACATTATTAAAGAGGTCAACGGCCATGAGGTTGGAAACAATCCAAAAGAATTACAAGAACTGCTGAAAAACATCAGTGGAAGTGTCACTTTGAAGATTCTCCCCAGCTACAGAGACACTGTCATTCCTCAACAGGTCAGTAGCACATTTCTGATCATTCTGTGAAAAGAACTTCTGCTTAGTACTTTATTGTGTAAGATGCTTCAAGATTCTGGATTAGACATACTTTGATTATTTTGTGAATATAATGCTAGGATGAGAACTAAAATGTAGATACCTGTATTTACCTTAAATTACATTTTAGAAATGGGTTTATTCACCTAATACACACACCTAAAAAGCTCGAATTAGTTTCTAAAATTGTTAAGCATTTGTATGCTACATATAAAGCACATTTCTTTGACCTCAAGTGACCTCTGATGACCTGACAACAATCACACTGCATGCAGTGAACTGTGTGTTTATGACGTGGTTGGTGTCCAAATAATCTGTTTCATAGAATTCAGAAACATACTGAATTCAACAGATGAGCTTGAACTTGCTGACTTCGATGGGAACTTGGGTGGTGGCTATTTCTTATCATTTTGTTGTTGCTGTAGGCTGTCAGTTTCTCCATGGCAGAAGTATCTTCCTGAGCTAAATCGGTGCCTTTGAAACACCGTGTAAGATGCTCCTTCAGGTAGTGGGTCTTAATGCCTGTGATCATAACAGGCTGTGCTCCTGTTAGAGTAGAGGCTGAGGGAATGTGCTTTATTGAGACAGGTGCAGTGCTTCTTCTGCTCCCCAGCCTGCTACAAAGAGAGTCAAAGATGTTTTCAGTTCAGTCATGCAACCTACTGTTTCTTCCCCTGCATCAAATTTGAGTCTTAAGCAATTGCATATCCTGTTAATTTTAAAACATTGAGTTCATGGCAAAAATAGTTCTTAAAATTCCACAAGCCCTAAATACAGTGCTCACATTCCAAGAATTTTTCATGGTTTTAAGTAATTAAAAGTCAGAATTCTAACTGAGTTGTGTACACCGAAATGCAAAAAATGAGCATTTTGTAATGCACTGTCCAAATGGAACAGATTTTTTTATTCTTATCCTGAAGCTACTTCAGCCCAGGTTTGCACTGTTGATTATTCTGTCCCAGTTGGTGTATAACTTCGTTCCCCCTAGATTGTATTTTACATGCCAAACACAGCTTGGACCATGTCAAGCTTTTTATGCTGTAGGTAAAGACATTACTTCTATTTGACAGATAGATCAGTCAGACTGTATTTTATAATGCTTAAGATTTGTTAATTTTTACACATTTCAGGTTTTTGTGAAGTGTCATTTTGATTATAATCCATATAATGACAACCTCATCCCATGCAAAGAAGCAGGTTTGAAATTTTCTAAAGGAGAAATTCTTCAGATTGTAAACCGGGAAGATCCGAATTGGTGGCAGGTTGGTAAAAAGATTAAAATAAGTAAAATAAAAAACTGAAAAGCATCAGTAGTTGCTTTAATAATAAACTCTTTAAATTATGATCTACTTCCATTTAACAGTAGATACATGAAAAAAATATTTACACTGCAATCCAGTTTCAAGCTAATATAAAGATACGAAGTCAAAACACTAAAGGAATGTTTCAAGTTGTATATATAACACTCATTTTACTGTTTGTGCTGTTCATTTGATTTTGTTCTTGTATCATAAGCCTGGACATTCCCAAATCAGTTTGAGGTGGACAATTTCTAGCAAAAAAGTCCTAGGTTGACTATGATATTTGTGGTAAGCCTTCCCTGACAGCAACTGTGGAAGAACTGGACCCCTTTCTGAGCACTCAAAAGTTGAGGAGAGGGAAATTAACCTTGTGGTTTTGAATTGAACAGCCCTTTGGAGAGGCTGTATGTTTTATTTCTACAGTGGTGGTCAGTGTCTGTGACCTGTATTATGCATGCTCATAGTCACAGTGTTTGGCACTATTTCAAATATTAACAGTTCATCCTGGTTTAAGGTGGTATTTCTACTTTCAGTCCTTCAGTAGAAATGTAATCCAGTGCTTACGCTATTTTTATTTTTTCCAAGACACTCTACACAGAATTAAACATTGTCAGTGCCTTTGAAATTGGAACAAGTGAACCTTTAAGACAGTTTCCTCAACCGAGGTCCTCAAAACTGGCAAAGAGTTTAGAATTATTAATTTCCCTTTCTACCCCTATGCTGCTCACCCTTTGCAAGTTAACAAGGCAGAAGAGAGCCAGACACTACCTGAGAACAAGATAGATGACTTCTTTAAAAGCAACAATAATATTCCAATATACATCAACAGCTGCTGAATTTTGATGCTTCTCAGTGACAGTAATAACAGAAAGAAAGACAATAAAAAGTGTGAGGGAAGGCTGAAAATTTACTGCTGCCAACTTAATTAGTTTTAGAAGTAGACACTCCAGAACTCCAGAGGAGTTTGACGTTTAGCTCGCATGCTGACTTCTGTATTGCTTTTCAGACTCTCCAGTTGTAACTTGTGGGAGTCCAGGAGAAATAAATCTTCAACACTCAATCTGGCAAAATTGAAATGTATTAAATCAGTATAGTGTATTGCTATGCAGATCATGCCCCAGGAAAGAAAAGTTTAGTTTTTCCTCATGCTTTCTAGAAAAGCTAGACTGTTAATGGAAACTGCATACTGTAAGAAATCAGTTAGTCATAGATAAAAGCATGGAAGCTGAAAAGCAAACATCTCCTGTTAGCAAAAGAAGGATTTATTGCAAGCAAGATTTATGGAGAATTAAACACTTCATAACTGTGTTTGTGTGTGTTAAGCTTGCTGAGAATTGAGCTTGCCATGAAATTATTTTATAGAGAATTTTAGCCAAGTTTTCATTACTAGGAATACTTAAGTTACTAGGATTTTAAATCTGTAGTTGCTTAGTGCAAAAAGCTTGAAGGCATGATTAGGATGTGTTAACAGCATTCACTGGGAAATGACAGTTAATAAGCTGCACTGGAACCTGTTTGGAGCAGCTCAAGAATATAAAATAAGTATACTGTATACTAGAAAACCTTGAGTTTTGTCACCTGAGACTTCAGTATCTGGAGCCAGCGAATTCCACCTTGGAATTTTATGCCAAAGTTTTATGGCTTAGGACCTTACCAATGTAATGGCAACCAGTAATGAAACTTGCATCTATTTTACTTAAGTTTTCTGAATTTTAATACTCAGTGGCAAGACACTCCTACTGTAAAGGAGAATTTTAATATTTACATCTGACTTTGAATTTCCAAGTCTCAGTAGTAAATGTATCAACACTCACCACTGAGAAACTGGTAGTGAGGAAGTCAGTCAACATCATGTTGATGAGAAAAATGCTTCTCACAAGTTAATTATAATAATTTGTATTGGTTTTTTTCCCCAGGCTAGTCATGTCAAAGAAGGAGGAAGTGCAGGTCTAATTCCTAGCCAGTTCCTGGAAGAGAAGAGAAAGGCTTTTGTTAGGAGGGACTGGGACAACTCAGGTGAGATTTAGTGAATTTCAGGAGTAGATTTTGCTCTGACTCTGTTTGTTTTGCTTTTCCTGCCTTCATAAATAATAGAAAAACTGCTGTGTGAGATTACAAAGATTATTGTGAAATGCTGAATATTGTATTTTGGCTTTGGCTGAAGGACAAATGGTGAAGTCTCTGTTTAGTGTTCAAAGATACATGAATCATTTTTGCCACCTGCTGATGAAAAGCTGAATGAGGTGGGACAGGCAGTGTGCACTTTTAAAAAAGTTTTTTTTTATAATATGCATTGAAAGTTAATAAGCAAAACATGAATTTTTCAGCTGCCTTTTCCAAAGCTTTCTAGAAAAATACTTTTTTCTCTGTGTTCAGTTCTTCCAGTACCATTTAATGGGTATGTGAATAGATGTAATCTCTTGCTCTAGTTTATATACAATTCTAGAATAGTTCTTGTAAATGTAATTAATCTAAAATTCCATATATTCATTTAAATAAGCTTTGAAATTTAACACAAATTGTGAGTTCATCTAGGTTTTTTTTTTTTAGGGCCTTTCTGTGGAACAATAAGCAGCAAAAAAAAGAAAAAGATGATGTATCTCACTACAAGAAACGCAGGTATCTCTTAATATTAAATGAAAGTCAAAGTTCTTTAGGTTTCAAAACTTTCAGAGTCTAGTGTATCCAGAACTAAAGATTTGCAGTAAAATATTTGATTGTAAGTTTGATAGATCAGGTAGTTTTTATCATTTAAAAGCAAGAGTGACCAGTGCAGACATGGTTGTGCTGAGTACACCATTTGGTGGGTGGAAATCAGAGAAAAACCGGGTGTTAAGAAAAGTGAAATGTTTGTTGCCAGTGGGCTGAGGGGATGTGATTTTTGCCTTCTGTTCAGCATGGGCGAGGCCACATCTAAGTGTACTGGGCACCTCCCCAGTGCAAGAGAGATGTGGACATACAAAGGTGTTAAAGGGACTGGAGCATCTCACCCATGAGAAAAAGCTAAGACAGCTGTGAATGTTCAATCTGGAGAAGAGGAGGCTCAGGACAGGTCTCATCAATGTGTACAGATACCTGAAGGGAGGGTGCAAAGAGTTTGAAGCTGGGTGGGCTCTTTGCAGAGTAGCCCAGTGACAGGGCAAGAGCCAACAAGCAACACAGGAGGCTCTGCCTGAACATCAGAAAACACCTGTTGTACTGTGAGGGTGACTGAGCACCGGCACAGGTTGTCCAGAGAGGTTATGGACTTGTCCTCCTTGGAGATACTCATCAACTGTCTGGATGTGGTCCTGGGCATTGGGGTGGACCAGATGCCTTCCAGAGGTACCTTCCAACCTCAACCATCCCACGATCTGTGAAAGCTCCATCACTAATTGGTAGTCACAGTTTTCCCCTTCTGATCAAACACAGACTTTCTCCTTGGAAGTAAAAGTGAGAACCTGACCTTATGCTGTAATGGAGGGATAACTGTTTTGTTCCCAAACCAATTCAAAGCAAGAAGTCTTGTATCAGACTTACTGCCCTCTGAGTACTGTTTATATTCACATGGGATCTGTTGATAAATAGCAGGACTACTTACTTTTTTTCTTACAGCACTGAGTGTGGATTAAAGTTTTTTGTACATTTCTCAATGTAGAATTTGATCGCCATGAAATCCAGATATATGAGGAAGTAGCCAAAATGCCTCCTTTTCAGAGGAAAACACTGGTCTTGATTGGGGCCCAAGGAGTGGGGCGAAGGAGTTTGAAGAACAGGTTTATTGTACTGAATCCTACTAGATTTGGAACTACAGTGCCATGTAAGTTGTCAGCATTCCTGTTGTAATATCATACTTTGAGAGTCTGATTAACTGGAAAATACCTGGTGTTTATCCTAGTGATTCAGTGTAGGAGTGATTTTGTCAGAGCATAAAATTAAATAGAGTGGGAAAACAAAAGGCTCTTCCTGTTTTCAGACAACTGAACTAACATATGACCATGCAAGTATTTGTAACTAGCACTTAAATGATGCTGTAGAAAAGCAGTTTTTGTCTGCAATATTTCAGTCTGTGGGTTTCTTCAGTGTCAGTCACCATCCATTACTGAGGGGATTCCATAAGTTCCCAGTAGTCTTCTGTGATGAATAGCCAGTGGAATTTCTCAGGTCTGCCTTTTAGTTTTCCACCTATGGACCAGGCATTAAAAATTGTTGCTTTGGTATTAAAAATGTAGGGAAAATCAAGAAACTTGCAGTAAAACTGAAGTTAGTGTTTGTGATCTCCAAGATTTGTATAACTATCCATTGTTTTAATATATCTGGCCTTAAGCACATGGTCTTTCTTATTTTCTTCTATAAACAGCAGGAAAAAGTTTCCTCTACTTGAAGTATGTTTTCTTGCCTTTCTTTCAGATACTTTGCTCATTCACCTTTGTTTTTCTAACTGCTTCCTCCTGTTTGACTGCTGACCAGAGAAGCTCACTCTAGCTACATTATTATTATCCTGCTATATGCTTTTTAGAATTTCAAAAATAGTCTGTTCCCTTCTGTTTCCAGTGGGCAAGAAATAGATCTGATCATAATGGGAGGAAGGACAGGTCTGAAAGATGAATTGTGCAAGATGAGAGAACCAGTCTCTCTCATTTGCTGAATCTCTAGCATCAAAACTGGCCAGGGCATCTGGAACTGGTTTGTGGACCTGATAACAAGGTTGACTTCTCAGTGTTACTTTTTTAAAGAAATCTTCTCCTGGGAATTACATTATTTTATATTGGCAAAATAGTAAGAGACTTTAAAATTCTTCTAAAATTCTTACTCCATTTCAAAAAAGCCTTCAGAATTACTTATTTCTCTAAAATGCTAAAATGAATAAAATAAATATATGCAAGTAATGCAACACAGTGTTAAAATGCTTTTACATGGAGTTCTTGAACATTCTTTAAAGGCATAAAGTAAACTTTTCCCAGTCTGATAGTCGAATCATGCACATGCAATACCCAGTTTATTGTCTATAGAATGTCTTCTCTACTTTAGATTTTAAGTGGATAATCAGTAAACGTAGTTGGTCTCAGTGTCTTTGATTAGAGGAAAATTCTCCAGGTCATTCACGAACAAATTCGTGTCGGATGTATTTTAGGAGGTGGGAAATGGGTGAAAGAGATCCATTGTGCTATGGGAAGAAGCATGTTCTTGGTGTTGAGCTCTAATCCAGCACATTGCTGTGGTGCTGTGGTTTTTCCTCAGTGTGGATAACTGAACTGTTAAATCATCTCTTAGCTGTAAAATGTTAAAGCTCACTCTCCAAAATTCATTTCAAACTGATATATGATTTTTTTTTAATGTATTATATTAACCACTATAGTTTTAATCTTTCCACAGAATCTTGACTAAAACTAGATGTTCTAGTAATGTATTTATTCTTAACTGCTTCAGATTATCATTTTTCCTGGAACTTCTGTTTTCTATAATATTGAATTACTGATACTATTGATAGGGAATTATTGATAGGAATTACTGGAAGGGGAAGATTGCTTTCCACTTGTATCACTGAGTTGTACCAAGTGATGATACAAGTATTACCAAAGGAATGCATTGACTTTTAATATGTTAATATTAATTAAATAGGTTTAATATGTTCTGGAGTTCAAATATAATTAAATATAAGTAGCAGGTAGCTAATATGGTGATAGGACAGCAAAGTCAATAATAACATAATACAATATTTTATTTTACTTTTTAAAAATTTTATTTTTACTTTCTTGCTTAAGTAATGTCTGTACTGTGCAGTGTAGCCAATACCCAAGACAGCTGATAATGATTTACTTAAATACTGGCTTTAATCTTTCTCCAGGGAATTTACTCTACTTTAGAAGGGAAGTTGTCCTGGAAAGCAGCATTAGCTGGCCTTCACTAAGATTCTGCTACAGTGGCTGGGCTGCTTCTGATATTTAAGCTAACTTTCTTTATAGCTAGCTCAGGTAATTCAAGCCTGAATAACAGGACAAATACAGAGAGCAGAGAAGTTTTGGGGGTGGGATGGGGCAGATCTTGTTGTACTCAGCTATTTTCAGAAGTACATGTGGCATTTGAGAGTTAAACTTCCATTTGATTTCCAAGTCACTTAAATAAATATTTTTTAAGTGAATAATTAAAAAGTTGACATGACTGAGTATTGTATATGGTGTGAAGGAGTAAGACAAAGGAAATAGGCAAATGGGTGGGTAAGTAACATATAGGAAGGAATATAAATAAAGGGAATGGGAGGGGCTGTGCTCAGTTTTAAAATTTATCTAGAATAATGAATAAACCTGTACATGGAGCAATTACAATTGTATAATAATGTGTATTACAGTCTCCGTAACTTAATAGGCAGTCCAGTCTCATACTTATATTCCAAATATAGAAATAAAACATTAAATTTATATTTTAAATTTTTTTTCAGTTACTTCACGAAAGCCAAGGGATGATGAAAAAGATGGGCAAGCATACAGATTTGTGTCACGAGGCGAAATGGAGATGGATATTAAAGCTGGCAGATACTTAGAACATGGAGAATATGAAGGAAATCTTTATGGCACCAAAATTGATTCCATCCTTGAAGTTGTTCAGACAGGAAGGACCTGCATCTTGGATGTAAATCCACAGGTATATGAGTTATACTGTTACACTGCAAGTTTGGGAGTATAATGTTGAAGAGGTGAAGAGATATGCCTTCAAATTTGAAGGCTTCTTATCTGGTTTCAAGGTTACAGTTACCAACTGGATTCTTGTGTTTGTGGCACTTGGAGTGAGTTAGAAAGATGGAAAAAAAAACAGCTTAAATTCTGCATGAAAGAGGAGTCTTGCAGAGTAGTAAATAATCTTTCTGGCCAAGGAAGTAATGATGCTGAGCATTTCAAAAGGCAGTGTAGGAATTTCTAAAATAGAAATAAGAATTGTCACTTATGTGTTCCTGCCCATTGTAACAGATGAGTTTTGTGGTGTCCCTTAAGTAACGGGGAGATGTGGTGAGTCATTCTCAAACTTTGGTGGTTTCTTTTTTTTCCTTTTTCTCTGCTTCTAGGCCCTGAAGATACTGAGGACTTCAGAATTCATGCCCTATGTGGTGTTTATTGCTGCTCCAGAGTTGGAGACTTTGCGAGCTATGCACAAGGCTGTGGTAGATGCTGGAATTACAACCAAACTTCTCACTGTAAGCAGATCATTTCTTATTTAGTTTGCTTTGAACAAGATGTTCTTACATTTTTTTAAAAATTCTTTACCTTTCATTTTAGATGTGATTTGTTCTGAAATTAATGCCTCTAAGAAAAGTTAGGCAAGACTTTTGCTGATTACCTAGTAGAAGTTAATCAAATACTACATATAAGGAAGATTGCTTTAAATAGACCCTTACAGAGAAATTGTTGATTACAAAAATTACTAGTGTACTTTGGGAAGTGTCACCTTTGATTATTTGCAACAAATGGTAGATATTTCATGGTGGAAATTGTTCTTTTATGCAGATGTCTTCCCTTGACTTTCCCATCTCCCTCCCCACCCAAATTTTTGTTCCATTTTGTCTTGTAATACCTGTGTGCTTTTAAAATGGAATCTGTAATGCTTGGGAAAAATACTGCAGCTTGTGTCAAAAAAAGGAAGCAAAAACCCCAGTAACCAATAAACCAACCAAAAAAATCCAAACCAAAACACAAAACCAACCAAGAATGCAGGTAGTCCTTGTTTTCACTGCTGCAGCAGCACATGCTGCACTGGGAATGGCTGAGAGCTGCCAGAATACAAAGCGTTGAACAGCTTCCCCTGAAGTTCCTTGGATTTATCATGTGAAGTGGCATATTTTGTTCGTTAGATCTTCCCTTCTTTTCTGAGACACAGTGTGTAGCAGAGGAAAACGAGACGTTCGCTCCAATGCAACAAATTATAAATATTCTGTGTGGGCATGAACTTCCTCAGCTGCAGGAGCAAAGCAAAAAAACCCAGATTGAGCAGTTCAGCTTCCCCAATGGAGAAAAGCTGTGTTTTGCTGATTCATAACAGTAGTGCTGCAGCTTAGTAGGAATATCTTGAATAAATGCTGACAGGGCATTCAAAGCTATAAAACTGGGAGAGGGTGGTTTAGTATTTCCACTAAAAGAGTATGTGATTTTTAGTCATGGATTCTGGTTATTATGCATTCTAGTATATCTGTGGGTACTCAGCCATTCCTCTTTCCTCCCCCAAATAAATTTTGTGGTGCATATACAAGAAGGCAAGGTTAAAACTGTCCAGACAAGTATAAAAATAATTTCCTGCACTTCCTAATACTTGATTCCCTAAGGGACATCCTTGCCTCTGTATTACTTCTTATGAATAATAAAAAGTATCGTTAAATTTCAAATAAGCAGTTATGTGTCTTTACGGATTCTGAATCGCATCCGTGCACGTGTATATACAGTATGATTTGCTATTTCATATTTTTGTGCTTCCTGAGCAAATGAAAAACAAATGTCATTTGAAGTATTATGGTCTGCTTGTTAGTGGGTCTGGCTGTATTATTTCTAGCATCCTAACCCATCCCATTATGAAAATTCTGGCTCTTGTGGTCCTACATTTACTTGTCTCCTTCATTCACTGTGAAGGAAAGGCCTTTGACAAACCTAGTTTTTAATTTTGGCTTTTATATTGACAGCTGTATCAGGACTTGAAAATATTGAAATAAATACTGTAAAGGGGGACAAATCTCATAACTACTTAGCAAAAAAATTACTGTTGTGCAAAAATTGAGAGGAATTTTAAAAGAATGTAGGACTAGCAAAACACAAAAACGTGCTCAGAGGCACTTTATAAAGGCTTCATAATGTAGGAATATAAATTTCCTGCATATTTTTCAGCTCATGTCAGGACTACAATAAAGCAGCAGTAGTTTACAAATGAGGGACTGGTGTCAGGTGAGCAAGGCTTAGAGCTTTTCTAGAGCTTTATTCTGCTAGAAATTGTCTTTCATTTCATACGAATTTAAAATCTTGGATTTTTGGTGCCTTCTGTGGAAATAAAAGGGGCACAAATATATTTACAAAACTGATTGACTCAGTCATTCCTAAAGCATTAATTTTATTCTGGTTATATCATCAGTTGCCCATACAAAGTGCTTGACTGCCCATTGTGCACACCAGCCCACGTTCACGTGGTTCTCTTGATTCTCTTCAAAATTGCAAGATTGGCAAACATTTGCTTGCCATATTTAACAGTATTGACACAGCTCAGAACTTTTTCAGCCCTTTCAAGTATTTTAGCTAGATTTCTGTGTGAATTTACTGTAAATGAAAACTTTCCTTGTTTTTAAAATATATTCAGTATCTAGCTTAAATGGTTGCAGTACGTACTGAAGAGATCGTCTTCTGCATCTATAAGGATTTGCCAAGTCTTATCTTTAAATCTTTAGTAAGATTTAGATTCACTAATCCTTAAGAATCTCTTCCACAGGACACTGATCTGAAAAAAACAGTGGATGAGAGTGCCCGGATCCAGCGAGCCTACAACCACTACTTTGACCTGACCATTGTAAATGACAACCTGGACAAAGCCTTCGAGAAGCTGCAGACGGCCATCGAGAGACTGAGGCTGGAGCCGCAGTGGGTCCCCATCAGCTGGGTCTATTGAGGGGTTCCAATGGGAGCTTAAGTAACAAATAAAGCCAACAGCAGCAAATATGATGTGTAGATACTGATGATAACCTACAGCACCTGTGCATTTTTACTCTGTGTATATTCAAAAGTACACTGTTCGGAATTTTTATAAAAATGTTGAAGAGAAAGTGTACTTAAATATGTAATTTATTTTAATTTTTCTAACTTTTTACAGATAACCTTTCTATTCATATCACATGAAGGAAATGCGTTTAAGCATTTTTCTATGTTTTGATTTAGTACCTTTGCCTTTTTCATCTAAAAAACTTTCATTCACTTCAACATTTACATCTTGGTCTTACATTTTCACTGTGATTAAAAAAGGATACTTGAAACAATTTTTGTAAAATTTGTTAATGTCAGTGTTTAACTGATCAAAAGTCTATAGCTCTTAATAGGAAAGAACACTAATTTCGTTGGGGTTTTTTTTCTTTAAAAAATAATAATTTCGTGGGAGCAGAATTTTAAATATTAAAAGCAGTAACAAAAACACAGGTCCATTGCTCCAGCTGCTTTCAGCTTAATGTTGGTGCATTCCTGATGTTTCACAAGTTCTTGGTATCTCTTGATTTAGGTAACTTTTATGTAGGTTCCCTTATATCTGTCTCCTAAAATAACATAGAGCAATACCTTGCAAGCTGCTTATTAGGCTTTCTTGGGAGCCAACCCGTTAGCCCATTACAGTGGAAGTACTGACGTTAGAAAGTCATGTGCAAGGTAATTCAGTGCAATTTGAATAATGGTGAAGTAGCTTGAGCGAGAACCTGACAATGTGGAGCCTTGTAGGTGACACTTAATGTTTAGGACTATTTATTCATGCTTGTGAAAACACATTGCTTTAAAAAAAAAAAGGCATTTTCTTTTCTTAGGACATTGTTCTGTATGTGTATAGTGATCTGTGGCTTCATTTCCTGTGATGTCTAGCTGGGTTCTAAATTATCTTTTAAATATTCGTGTGTGATCTACTGCTGTATTTTATGAGTGATGTGTAATGGCATTTCTGTGCTTTTTCTTACATTGTTTTTAATTGTATTTTTCATTAGATAGCTTGTGAATCGGAAGCTTACTGCTATAAAGCAATGTTGTTTATAAGTTTTTTGGTTTACAATGTATTTCCTTTTTAGTGTTAATTCTCCCCTCAGTAGGCTCATTGATATAATTCGTATTAGGTTCAGGTTCCTTGATCAAAACTTAAGCTGATGTAAATTTCTGCTTAGTGAGAACAGAAGGAAAATACAGCTTGTTGCTCAGATGAGCTCTTTTTGTGACCATGTTTTATATGACACTGTCAGCTGTTGTATATAGTCACATTCCCCATCACATACTGGGTTAGGTGTCTAAACTGAAGTCATCTGTTTAATTTCTCTTCCATCTGGTGGCAGGCACCTGGCTTCTGGATTCTTCTTCAACACCAAAGTGTGACACGGAATGCTATCAAAAGGCATCTTCCTCAGAACTATTTCTGGAGGAAGACAGGCTTAGACACTGTAAAACAGCATTGCTTCCTAGGGCTCTCGAAAGACTTTTATGTGCACAAGGAAAAGAAAAAATGGAGTCGAAGTGGTAGAGGAAACTGTGTTTATAAAAACCTCAAAACACCCGTATACAACAGATGGTTTTTACACAGCCTGTAAAGTTGGTTGTTGTGGGGGAAGAGGGGCAGAGGAGACTTGAAATCCCAGTGTGTGTGTAAGATGTTAGTTAAACTTGTGTATAGCACAGGAGATCTTTCTGGCTCTTAATACTGAGATTTCGGTCTTTTAGAGGGAATATGAAATTCTCTAAGGAAAATTTGTACCACTGCTTTTTTTATTGTTATGCTTTCCAGGATGTGTTTTCTCTGGTTTTGTTTAAGTTTGGCAGAGCTCTTAAATGTGGCATGAGCATGGGGCTTGCAGTTTTCTTTCCCAGGAGACACGTTCTGTGGTCCTATTGCTCAGAGGCTGCTGTGAGAAGTGAATGGAGTGTTGTGTGTAGCAGCAAATGATAGCAGGGCTGTTGCTTGGCTATTTCAGTGGTTTGCTTTTGGCACTCTGTGCTGACATGACTGAACTGTGTTTGTGTACTGTGTCATGGGAGACCTCCGTATGCTGTAAATAAGATGTGCTGTCTGGACAGATAAGATGCCTTTTCATTATGAGTTAGAAATACACTCTTACTTGTGATGCCAAAAGTGGGCAGAGTTCACTCTGCCCCAATGAAAGGAACAAGAAGATTCTTCAGTTTACACACCACAGTACTTCATATTGCAAACATCGCTTATTTTCATCTTTTTTTCCATAAGTTTACTGAACCAAACACATGAAACACAGACACCAAGGTTTAGTCAGGAAAGCCTTTCTCTGCTCATTCTGTTTCCATGCCAGGGAGAATACTGTCAAGAGAAATCTCCCTAGTTAGCAATCTCCAGCATGGCCACGTATTTGCTAAAGACTAAAGCTTTAGTGTTTGCTACAGGTTCACACCGTGTGCTTAAATCAGGCAGTGGAGAATCGTGGCTGAGCTTTGGGTGGTGGTGGTGGTGTAGATGGGAGTGAGCAATTCTGCAGTGCAGTTCTGAAGCAGGAAGAGAAGGTGGCTTGCTTGGGTTGGCACAAAGATTGTGTGGAGTATCTGCAGGTTCTATTTGAATGTCTGCGTGCCAAGTTGTGGGGGGAAAACAACCCAAACAACCACACCCCTTGCATCTGTTTGTTAAGTCTTGAGGGTTCACATTGGTGTGTTTAATGGTGAGAGGGAAAGAGAGGTTGGTTTGTTTCTTTGTGGTAGTTCTGGGTTTTTGCAAAGTCAGATTTTGGTCAGATACTCTGCTTAGTTTGTCCCTACCTGGTAGATTGACTGGAATGAGAATAACAGTTACTATTTTTAAAAAGAATGTTCTTGGAGGTTCTTGGTTCTTGGCTGGTGCCATTTCAGTCACATCCACAGCAGTGATAGTCCCCCTGCCAGGGTGTGCTGCATCAGCTGTCAGACAGGGGCCTGTACACTGTGCAGTTAGGGGAGAAAGGCGCTATGAAAGGCTCATTTTGAGCATTTCGTAGAACACCTGTTCGGAGTATTTTGGAAGAGTTAAAAACTGGGATTTCATGTTATATCATTCTGTACTAAACATTCATTTTCCAGATACTAAAGGAAAACTTTACACTGACTGTTAAAGATTACAATAGGTGTGTCTGAGCGAGGTGAAGATGCTGCTAAATGTTTAAGATATGTGGTATGTATCACAAGATAAATATTTAAGTAGTTTAGAGAAGTAAATTATCAAATAGTTGTCTGTGTATATGTATGTATGTGGATGGTAAAACAAAAAATGCTCATGTTGGTTATCACATTACTAAGATACCATGACTTAATCCAGAAATGTACCTGCATGTGAGACTTTAGAACTGGTACACTTCTCTACCTGGTTTATTGTGTTTACTAATGTATATTTTTCTAAATATACAGATATTTCAATCTAAAAAAATTCTATATTTATCTGTAATTTCTATCTGTTTCGGACAGTGCATGAGGTGCTGTAAAATTCTGTACATATAGAGACTTATAGAAGAAACACTGTAGTTGCCCTGTGAATGAAAAGTTATACATAGAAGTACAGTCAGTATGCCAAGACCTGCAAGTTGTTTCCCTGAATTCACCAAAAATTCACTTAAGTACGCACCAGTCTCAACTTCCCTGTAAATACTGTGGTGCATGTGTACCCAGGTGATTACCTTGCTCTCTCTAAATGTTAGCAGGTCTGCTTTAGGTTCTGCATCACGTGACAAGATGCAGTCCAAGTTTAGTGGGATAATTATAATGGAATATGTCATCTTGCATAGATTTATAAAGGTCTTTGAAAATGTTCTGCAAATCTACAACGAAGGTAAACATGGAGCAGAATCACAGATCTTCATAAGCAAGGAAAATTGAGTTCATAACCAATGTAGTATCTGTGACTTGTGCCGTGTTCTCAGATCAGGGCAGCTCTGTGGACTTAGTTGTACAAAAGCTTTGTGGAGCAGGATGGCAGATCAGTTCATCAGTTTTGAATTTGTGTTTATGTAAACTTGTCACATCTTGGCTGAGCTCAAATTGTGACATTTATTTCCTCATCCTCTGTACTCACTGCATCTTCTAAAATCATACCTAAGTGGCTTGCTGTACAAATTGCCTGCAGCTCAGTGCTCAGGAAGTCATCTGGGTTTGGTTTTGTTTTTTGAAGAGGGTGATTCAGCTAAGAAATAGGAAATTTCTTTCCCTTTGAAAAACAGAAAAACCCTGGCTAGGTACCCCCTTGAGCCCAGCTGGCCTCTGCGATGCTCAAGGACCAGTGCAGAACGATCAAGCAGAGCACTCCAGAGATCAGGAACTGAGTTCTTACCTGTCCTTACGCATGAGCCAGTATTGTGAACAGAAACTCCCTTCACCTATCCCGTGGTTTCTCATCCAGGCCTCCTGTAGCTTGCTTCTCCGCTCACACTGAACCTTGAGGCCGTGTCCCAGTGCATGGACAGTGCCTCCTGCAGCAGCTGCCCCGGTACCCATTGTGCCTGTGGGTGCAGCTCTCAGACAACCACAGCTGGAGCTCTGTCGCATGTCGTGCACATCTGTACAGGCTGTTTGCTTCATGCGGGGTTTCCTGCCTCACCCGAATTCCAAAGAGTTCAAGGACCACATGGTTATTGCCAAACTTCATGATGCTACTTTTGCAAAACTGGTGAGATCATTTTATTGGTGTCTGTGTAGTGGGTACTGGATCAAAGACTTGTAGTCTGCTGGGCCTCTTGCCTTAAATACCCCTCAGCTCCCAGCACCCTCCTCTCCCTGCAATAAAAACCTCTCCTGGGCCACTCCACTGAAAGGGTTTCTATCCTTCAAGGTACTTTGATTTACTTTCTCTGGTGGACTGTTGTGACACTGACGATGCTGAAGTCCTGGCCCTTCTCTTTTTTTTTCCCTGGATTTCTTCTTTTTCGGCCTGTCCTTAGTTGTCACATATGTTTAACAGGCTTACTGATGGGAATTGTCTGGGATTCTCAACTTGTGTCTTGTAGAGGAAGTAGTAGTTAACATGAACATCACTATTTAAGACTGGTATAACTTACTGGTTTTAGGCCCAAGACAGATCCTAAAAATAAAAATTGAGAGGAAATACTTGTAGAATAACCAGTTTTGGTTATTTTTACAGGCAGCTTTGGCTTCTAATCATATTTGAAAGTGTGCTCATGCACACACACACATACACACATACATATACATAAATAAAACCTGGGGGTAAGTGCTGTAAGTAATTCAGGCAGTGTCTACTAATTTACCTGAATTCTCCTCACTATTCCACAGTCACATTTTCAACTGCTGAATTTTCAGTTCTTTTGCTGGTACTGCAGCTGGGATTTACTGGTACAGGCTTAAAAACAAACCCCAGCTTGGTGAAAGCTGTTAGGCAGTTTCACCTACAAATGGAATTTATTCAGCAGGGGTTCAGTAATATTTATATTTTATAGAATAAATGACACTTGAAGTAAATTTTTATTCTCGGTATTAGGAACTCTTCCTTACGCTCATTGGGTATGGAGTTCCTTTTGCTGCTAGGACAGGGGTCGGGTAACACAGTTAAAGTAGTCCTGGAAACAACTTTCTCCCATTTAGCCTTTTCCCTATTATGTCACTAGCTCCATGCTACTGCTTTTCCCTTCAATTTTGGTTGTTCTCATGGCTGAGCCAACTGTTGGTTATTCCACAAGCAGCCAACATTTACCTGAATATAGCAGAGCCTCTTCCAAAAACCCAACCTCTCCGTTACCTGACCTCTCACATGATCCATAGCATAAAGCAAAAGGAACGGCGCTGCTTTGTACAGGCAGAAAACGGTTTTGACTGATTTTTGTTGGTTTAGGTCTTGTACACAATTATGTATGGAGATAACTGTTGAAATATATTTTTCCCTCTAGGAAAATGCATGTTGAGCATCCCTTCCCCACCCCCCATATGTTGCCCATGTGTAACATTTGTGCACTATGGTGTAAGGAGGGAAACTGCTGTGGGGTTTAAAACACCAGAAAGTTTGCTGCTCTCTGACCCCACACTGGGCTAAGAACTGTAGGATCGTGGTTGTGTTTGGGTTTAAACGTGTACTAGAACTCTGTCAGCGTGCATTTCCTTACCTTGCTTCTTCTCGCAACTGGTTTTGCCAGTTGGAAGCTCTCGTGGTTTTGTTTTTTTTTTATTTCTACAGTTAGAAATATTAATTTCTAATATTAAATTAACCTGGATTTGACATTTGTAAAACTTCCAAAACTGCTCTCCTGTAAAAAAAGTTTCTTTAGCTGAAAACTTCCTACAAGAAAAATCTTAACTATTAGCTTAATTTTTTTAATGTAAACCTGGAAATTATTTAGTACCTAATTGTTTGAATACAGTACTGTAGAGCAGGCCTAGGATATGGGACTTGTTAGCATTGTGACTTCATACTGATAAAGTCAGCTACTATGTGGGACGTTTTTAAATTGTGACTTGTTTTCTAAGACCCCCCTCCCCCGTCTTTTTCACAGCTAATATTTTCACAATAAACACAGCCAAACATAAAAATGTTAATGTATAAATGATTAAATTCTGTTAATTCCCAACAAAATATTTTTGTATATAATAAAGATTTAATATTGAAAAAATGTAATTGGCTTTTTTTCTGTCTTTTTTTTCGGTCATAGTCTCCATTTGAGCCACATAATGTGTGAAGGACCAGTCCTTGCATCTGCCTCTTATCTTTGGATCTTGGTGCTCCACCTACATAAAAGCAGCTTTTCAGTTTGGTCTTGTTTACCTCGATGTTCATGAATGTGCCACATCCCGTTCCACGCACAGGGGGACCTTGGGGGCTCTTCAGCCACCCTGGGAATGCCGTCATTGCAGAATCTGGGTGCCCCACTTCCTGAGCACTGCAGCACCAAGGGACTGGTTCTCCTGGGCCCGCACTGGAGTGAGCCAGGGGCCAGCCCAGGGGACTGGGACTGAGCAGCTGGAAGGAGGCAAGTGCTGGGTTCTGGCTGCAAGGCAGAGCCTGCTGGCCTCTGGAGGTAGCACACAGTCCTCGAAAGGCTGCTGACCTCCTCCTGCATTGCAAAGGTATGAGTTCTCCAACCGCCCTCCTGGGGAATGCAAAGGGAAGCAGTATTTGGGGAGGTAAGTCAGGGTGTGAAATCACACCTTTTATGAGATAAGCCTCAGCCTCCTCTGAACCACCCTACAGGTCTTTTATCACCTCCTTTCCTAGGGAAGACCACATCTAAGCTTGAAAACCAATTTTCCACATGAGGCCAGCCTGGATACGTGTTTTCTCTCGTACTGGATGCACATCCAGCTCTTCCAGAGTGGATTCTGAATTAATTCCCATCAGTTAGGCTGGGTCCCTGAAGAGGCCATGCTCTTAGCCTAGGGAAGGGCATGATGAGAGAAATACTGCTTCTGCTGCTCCCTTGGATTTTCATATCCCCACTCTGAGCTAGTTTTAAAATTAGTGTGCCTAAGGATCCTGTTTTCAAGTGCATGGAAGAATCAACTATAGTGAAAATTGCGTACATATAACCTGCTCACTCAGTTCTCTAAAGGCCGTTCTACCCTACCTGGTCTAGAGGTGCTTCTGTGGTGACAGGAGTGCTGCCAAATGGAAAAAACTGGGAAACCCCTCCACAAAGAGCATCTACGAGGACAAAGCCTCGACTGAAGCGCAACCAATGTTTTCTGCAGACGCAGATGAATCCTAAAAGCAGGGCAGCAGATGAGGCAAGGAGCCAAAAAGCCCCAGCAATCCTCATGAGCAGCGGGGAGCCTGGGGTCCCTGGGGCCTTGTGACTGCTTTGTGCTGCTTGTGTCTCTCCTGCTGTGCAGGCCCAAGGCCGCCCGTTCAGTGCATTGAGCTGAAGCTGAAGCAGCAGGGAACAAACAAAAGCTTTTCTCTCTTAATCGTGTGTCCGCAGAATACCCAGAATCTGGGGGGTTCTTCCACTGTAAACAAGTTCCCTCTCCTCCATCTGTGACACAACATGTACACCCTGAAAGCAGTTACACAGCGCAGTGCTCACAAGGCTCACACCAGAGCTCTTCAAGGAAGACCGTGGCACCACGTGGATGCCCACACAGCCACTTGCCATCTGTGTGCACCACTTTTCCAAGGCCAAGGGTATGACAGGAATCCCCAAAAGAAAAACAATGGAAATTACATGCATAAGTTATTCTGTTGTTTTGACATAGCATTTAATAGAAGGTTTTGGTGAACTCATTACAGAGGCAACTTTTGAGTAGCAATGGGCAAAAGAAGACTTTCCCACTAACAAACACACCCTACCCAGAAGCAGAGTTACGTGCTTCCATCCTCCTGAAGGATCTTTCCTTCTACATCAGCACAGAGTTCAGGCAACACCATCAGCTTCACTGAACAGATAAGATGCAGCAACGCCCACAGCCCAGCGTGCAGAGCTATCCTGAGCTCTCACGGAATGGAAAGCCACTGTGGGGCGTTTCTGCAAAGTCCATGTCCTCAGGGAAAGCTGAACTGATGTGACTTTTTAAAGGCTTCTTAGACAATCTGCTCAAGGCCATGTGGGAATAGAGCAGGAAACTGAGCAGAACTCCCACCCACCAGCTACGCTGCAGGGCCTGGTTACTGATCACCCCCACACAGCTGCCTGCTTGTTTGTCTGTCAGCCATCTCACAACCTCATCTGCAAGCACTGATACTCCACCTGCTTGGAACATCTCTTCCCAAGCCCACATTTACAGTGATCTCTGCTGCATTTCTGTTCAATCCACAATTACAAAAAATCATGATGAAAAATCAGGCAAAATAGTTCAAGCACACAGTGCTTTACTAATACTTTGCTGTTAGTCAAAGAAACAAGCAAAATATCTGCACTGAAAATGTCATATGGGGTAAAATGATCATTTTTGCGGTGTGCAGCAGGGACCCTTCATGTGCACACACCAAAAGGCATTACCATACCTCAAAGTTCAGAATGCAGTTTATAGAGCTGAAACTTGCCAAGGTGAGTAAAAACACACCAGGAAACAGAAATGCTGTACAGAGGTATTAACCCCTAAAGTGGTCTTGCTTTTTGAAAAAGAGGCTTTGTTATTTCCTGCAGTGTGCACCAAATAATAATTAATAAGAGAATCTAATCAAGTACCTTTTTAAGAGCCCACCATTGCACTTGCTCCAGAGTGAAGGCATTCTGCACATCCAGCCTTAAAGGAGCAAAAGAGTTGCTGCATTGCAGAACCCTGGGTTTCCAGGGCCTGCTGGTTTGCTTGCTTACAAAAAGCAGTTTGTACTTTGCTGTTTTCTCCCGCGCATATTAATGCAGGCAATCCAGCTTCCACTGCCCTGCAGATCTGACACCTACCACAGCAGCTACGTTCAATTTCTCTTCCATGGTTCTCTTTAATTTCTCCCCTTCATCCCTTATATATGTAGTTTCCACTGAAACTGCAGAGTCCCCTGATGGCCGAAGTACCAATGGAACAGCTCTACTGCTGATCCCAAATACACCAACACTACAGAGCTACAGAAGAAACAACAGGCTAGAGCAAAAACTGGATACTCAGTACAGCTCCTATACATTCCCACCTAAAGCATGAAATCCATACAGTGCAACATAAAGAACAAGTGGGAAGAATCTCGGTTCTTTCATAGTTACAGCTTTTACAGAAGACTCTGTCATTTCCAGGTTAATGTTTGATGAAGCAAACAGCCTTTGCACAACCTGAAATCTTCCTCTCTCAGCGAGCGTGGCCACCAAAGGACTGCTCAGCGCCACAGTGCCATCGGCTGAAGCGACATCAGGCTGTATTCATGAGAGAGAGCAAGACAGAGACATTCAAACATTTTCCAAGCACTGCTGTTCCTGCCATCGCGCAGCTCAGTTCTTTCATACAAAACCACTGGAGAGCTTACAAGGCAGCAGCAAAAGGTCAAGATTCCCTTCACTATTAGCCCTGCCAAGTACGATGTACTGATCCAGAACCAAAGCTCTGTGGCACAGTTTAAGGAACCTGTCTCCTGCTGTGTCATTCCCTCAGTTCAACTTCTCTCACTGCACATCACACTTAACTGTCACTCTGAGCAAACAGTAGAACTCCCCTTGTCCTTACATATTTAAAGGATTTTACTATTGTTCTTGTAAGTGACTTTAAAAAGCTAAAAATAATCACAGAATAACAGAATGTTTCAGGTTGGAAAGGACCTTAAAAGATCATTCAGTTCCAATCCCCCTGCCACAGGCAAGGACATTTCTCAAGAGACCACGTTATTCAAAGCCCCATCCAAGCTGGCCTTGAACACTTCCAGGGATGGGGCATCCACAACTTCTCTGGGCAACCTGTTACAAGTGCCTCATCACCCTCACAGTAAAGAGTTTCTTCCCAGCATCTGATCTAAACCTACCCTCCCTTCAGTTTGATTCCAGTCCTTCTTGTCCTGCCACTACATGCTCTTGTAAAATGTTTCTCTCCATCTTCTTTGTAGGCTTCCTTCAGGTACTGGGAGGCTGCAATTAGGTCACCCCAAAGCCTTCTCTCCTCCAGGCTGAACAAACCCAATTCTCTTACCCCTTCCTCAAAGGAGAGGTGCTCCATTACTCTAATGCCCTGCACCATTCCTTCAGCAGTTTCAATAAATGGCCTCAGAGTTTTGGGACTTCAGGGTTTGCCAAGGCTCAAGCGCTGTTGCTATCAAAGCAAAATTTCAGTTTCCCAAGGAGAGATGATTACTGAGTAAAACAGTTAGACTATTAGAAAAATAAAACTGGAGCTTAAGTTACAATTTTCTTTTGCTCACAAGCCATGAAATCTCCCAAATACAGCCATGTTCAGAAGTTAGGTATCACCTGCAGTAAATGATGTGCTTCATTTGCCTTGTCAGACTCTGACCTTGGCTAAGCACTGCCTACAGCTGAAATTCCCACTGGGGCTTGGCATCTCCTCCTTTACTGGGGAGAAACGTGGCCGAGGACACGGCCACTCCTGCTCTGTGCCCAAGAGCCACGCTCCCGTCTCCATTACTCACCAAACAACACAATGCTGGAACAACCTGAAGATCACAGCAGGCACGCAGCAGGACAAGAGTGTCATCAGGAAGCTCTGTGAAGGAAACATTCCCAGGGAAAGATCATTTCCAGTGAACCCTGCGCCAGGCTGGCTGCTGGAACAGGGGCTTTAGCAGGGAGCTAACAGGTTCTCCTCAGCTGATCCAGCCCCTTCCTGCCTGCAGGATACAATGGGATGGGCAAAGGGTCTGACTATCTCTGTGCTTGAGAAAAGGCACAAGCAGAAAAGGGGGTTTCCTCCCCATCATCCTTGCCTCCTCCCCAAGTACCTCCTCAGTGTTTCACTCAGAGTCTGCAGGCTGGATGAATGACCTACGCCTCAAATAAATCAAGAACCTATGCTCCTAAAAACGATGAGATGCTAACTTCAGCAAAGCACAGCTTGAGAGGAATGGCATAGCTGAGACGGCCTTGGGGCTGGGAGATGGACTGATACCTGTGGTACCCTTCAACTCTGTAACAAAAAGGCTGTAATTCCTACCACAAGCAACAGGCATGAAACAGCTTTTCAATCTGGATCCAGCTACACTTATGCCTGGACTTTAGCAGCAGACATTATGTCCAAAGCCAGGTGATAATACAACACACTCAATTAACTGCACCCTGCTGTTAATGGCATCTGACAAGTGTTACCACATCAGCAGGTTTCTGTTTTCTATTTCTTTTCTGTCTCCACAAATGAGGTAAGCTCTCCCACCTGGGTCCTGTGCATATATGGATGCACACTGACATTTTGCTGCACAGTGCCACAATTTACACTGGACTTCCCTTCGTTATCTTAATGTCAGGAAATTCTTTATATACAAGAGAGGAGAGAAGAATCCAGGGAAGTCTGTCTTGGACTTTGCAGGTAGCTTTTAATTAACACTGTGGTGCCAACTAGATTGTGAGGCTGGCATTTGTTTGACATTTATGTTTAATCTCCTGTTTCAGCAGCTGCAAAATAACCCTCTAATTGCAGTGTCTCTATGTTAAACTCATTTCTGCTAAATTTAGTTCGCACTTGAACAATATACGCTTTTACACAGGAGACAACACCTAATTTGTAATTCTCAGCATTTAGGCGGGAAGGACTCTGGCATGCACTAAGTACAGAAATTAGCTTGCCAAACTGCAAATGCTCACACTCAGCAGAAGCAAAGTTGAGCAGTCTTGGGGGAATGTGTAATTTACACACAAAATCTGTCAGTGATTGAGGGCTGAATTTAACTCACAGCCAGGAATGCTAAGCATAGTATACCAAACTCATAAAAAGGGAACAGAACAATTTATGTTCAGTCAGATCACCAACTGCTCAAGGAGAGCCACAAATGCTTTAACATGGAGGGAGCTTCTAGAAGGAAAATAAAATTTTAAAAAAGGGCTTTTCACAACGTACCAGACATAGCACTGATAAGAAGGTGAGCAGCTGAGAAAAGTTCTTCATCCTGAGGCTGATATTTCTGCAACAACAGCTCACTCTGTAAACTGCACCCTAGGAGCTGCAAGAAGTGAAGGAGGTCTCTTTGTTGTTCAGGTTTTAACTCCTCCAGATCTGGCTTGTCTCCTGAGCAGATATCATCGAACTGAAAGGAACAGAATAGGCAAAACTTCTTGAAAAGAGAAAAATTCAACCAAAAGAGAATGCTAGTACTATTCTGAAATTACTTTTAGGAAGCAAGACAAAGTTTCTTCATCTTACCATGTCCCCCAGAGCAGTCACCATTTCTTCATGGAGCAGGATCTCACAAAGGGTTTTATATAAAGCTCTTTGCTTGCCTTCCGGAAGCTTCACAAAGGGCTGGAACTGGGTCTTCAACCGTGACAGATCTTTCCCAAGAAAGCAGTGGAAAGCAAAACTAAGTATTTCTACACAAATGCCGGTAAAAACAGATAACATTTTGCTATGTCTTTCATCAGCTCATTTATCACCACACCTTGACATCCTGATTTCCGTCAGCACCGGTTAAAATGCAAGGCTGGAATAGATCTGATTTCATTTCTTAAGGAGCCACTGAAGCCTCAATGCAACCATCAAGGAAGAAGAACAGCTACCAAGAATCAACATTTTGGTGTACAGTATTTTTAATATTTTAAAAGTCAGTACTTTAATGTTAACTAGCTAACTGCATCTTAAGTCTCTCACTTCAAAGTTTATCTCCAGAGAATGTTCATTTATAGGGCAGAATGATGAGTACTCATTAAGTACAAGGGAGTGCTCTGCATTCACTTTCTCACAATTCAACTATGATACTGAAATTAGGTCTTTTGTGATCAAATTACCACTTTGCTAAAAAAATGAAGCTTTCAAATCAATAATGCCAACTGGAAGGCTGGAATACTTTTTTTCCACATTCCAAAAATGTGGGCATGCAAGTGTTCACAAATTTGTTTAAAAGAAATTTTCCTTCATGTCACTCCAGTCAAGAAACATGCTCTCTTTCAAGACATCCTTTATAACTAAAAAATTACTTCACTAGGGGAAAAAAAAGCCCAGCCACAGGCAGATATTTTGTTTATCTGATGCAATTGCATGACTGTCTACACAAATAACAGAAAATGAAATGTACTTTCTAATTCTTTAGCAAAAACAATTTTCTTTAGCTTTTTTATTTTCCAGGAGGCACCAGAGGTTTAATTAAATAAATTTCCAAGCCTTTTAAGCAAGAAAAGCACCAAGGTATTTCAAGCTAAAACAAAAAAACAGAACAGTGGCATACCATTCTTTCACAAGTAAGTGGTTTTTATATATTGTTTATTGAACAACCATTAACCAAGGGTGAAGACTTAAAGACTTAAAGAAAAGTGATATTCATCAGTAGAACCAGCTGTAAGAACTCTACCAAGAACTGATGAAAAGCACAGTGTGTTCTGAGGCCTTGACTGGTTTCCCCTTTTTTTCATTCCTCCAGTAACATTCCTGCCTCTTCTTTCCAAATTCCCACAACAAAAACTTGTACCTGCGCCGTTATACCAATATGCAAACTTCCATTTAAACCACATTTTAATTTTCTCAATTATAAAGCTCCTCAGAAAATAGAGGCTAAGTGAAGGCAAGGGAGATGTCTAATTCTGTGACTTAACCTGTAACTGAGAAGCTTTACTGAGAGCATTTTTCAAATCCTGAGAAAGTATCTTCAGTGACTCTTTCTGAAGGAAAGCATGTATCACCACTAAGCTTGCAGAGGTTATCTGGAATGTTACAGAGCTGTCATAAACACCCGACTTTGTAAGATGATATTTATGACAGACTGATTCAGAATGTTGATAGGAAAGAGTCCACTGCGTACACTTACTGCAAACTGATTTTTTATACTCTTTCAGTGCATTCCCCCAAGAGTTCCTGATAAGAGTTAGTTAAATGAACTAACAGGATTTCTTACTTACTATTGTACCAGATTATTTCTGCCTATCAGGATGTTTAATTCACTGTAATATAATCATGTCAAGCGTTTCTGGTAATACCTTGTTTCAATTTACTTATAGAAGCATCACTGGGAACGAGGTTTTTAGCCCCAGAGTACATCTCATTATCAACAGCATCTGGCTGATAGAGGATCGAAGCATCTCTGAATTGAACTGAATGGGGATAAGTTGAGCCTTCTGTGCTTTCTTTTTCAAAACCTCCTTGCTGTTCATCTAGCAGACAGAACTCTGTAATTAGAAATTCAATCAAAAACAATAATTAATAAAGTACACAAGCAATTACTGAATGAGATGATAGCTTGTATTTTCTAGTGCTCTCACATGTGATCTCTCCATGTCTCATCTCTTCCAGATGGAAAGAATGCCAGCAGTTGCTGTGCATGTGAATTATTGAGCATTCCTGCAGCCCTGATGTTTGGTACAGTGTGTACAGACAGAAGATCTGTGGTGCAGCTGCCTCCTACAAAATGTGACACCAGCTCCTGTGAACTAAATTAATGTAGACAGGAAATAACATGAAAACTTCCCTCTGACACTGTAAAGCAGAATGCTGCATACAGGAGATGTAGACAGGAATTCTTGATGTTTTCACAGAATAAGCTGAGTTGGAAGGGGCCCTCAAGGATCATCGCCTCCAACTCCTGTCCCTGCACAGCACCATCCCCAAGAGTCACACCACGTGCCTGAGAGCACCGGCCAAACTCTTCTTGAACTCTGTCAGGCTTGGTGCTGTGACCACTTCCCTGGGGAGCCTGTTCCAGTGCTCAACCACCCTCTGGGTGAAGAACCTTTTCCTGATAACCAGCCTAAACCTCCCCTGACACAACTTCAGGCCATTCCCTCAAGTCCTGTCACTGGCCACCACAGAGAAGAGATCAGTGTCTGCCCCTCCTCTTCCCCTCACAAGGAAGTTGTAACTGCACTGAAGTTTCCCCTCAGTCTCCTCCAGGCTGAACAGACCAAATGACCTCAGCTGCTCCTCGTATGGGTTCCCCTCAAGGCCCTTCACCATCCTCGCTGCCCTCCTCTGAATACTCTCTAAGAATTTTCTTACATTGTGGCACCCAAAGCTGCCCCCAGCACTCGAGGTGAGGCCGCCCCAGTGCAGAGCAGAGGGGACAATCCCCTCCCTTGCCCAGCCAGTGATGCTGTGCCTGGTGCCCCCCAGGACAGGGTTGGCCCTCCTGGCTGCCAGGGCACTGCTGACTCATATTCAACTTGCCACTGACCAGGACCCCCAGGTCCCTGGCACTGCTCTCTGGCCTCATTCCCCAGTCTGTACATTTTCTACCCGCTAAGAGACGTGCTGCAACGCAGGCGACGGGATCTACTCACAAAGGAGACACACGAAAGTACTCTCTGAGATCTGTAAGAACTTCTGAGAGTCCTTGACAGAGCTTCCGTTGGTCATGGCACTGACAGACTCCTCTTTCTCAGCCAAGCCACAGGTCCATCCTCAAGTCCTCCAGGTAAGCTGAAAGCAGGAGGCTTCTGAGAGTCTCTAAAGGACATCACTCAGGGATGTTTCCCAAGAGAATCACTCTGCAATAACTGTCCCTCCTCAGTAACTTCATGAAGGAAATAACACGCCCTGGCTGGATTACCCTTTCTGCCTCATCGTCATGACAAGCACTGGCCAACGTCACCCAAACAGGACTGTCCTTGTCCCCATTCCAGTGCCCCCAGCCTGATGAAGTTGAGGGCCTCCTGGAAGGTACACAGAGCCTTTGTAAGAGTTATGCTGAGAAATCTGGAGTATCAAGTTCTGTGCTCGTGTGCCCAACACTGTGCCCTCATGATGCAGAATACAGTCAAAGCCCTATGCATATTCTGATCATCTTTTATGGGCTCAAATGCAAAATTTGAATGTGCACCCACTGCACTCTCCAGCCAATCTGAGCAGAACACAGGCAGCCTAGCAAGAGAAACTTAATTTTAAAGTAATACCTGACAGCAAAGGGAAAAAAATATAACTAATCAGGCACAGTGCTCACATGTTACCAGGCACAAAACCTAAATACAACCTTTCTGCAGTGGTAAGAGTCTGTCTCACTAAATTAAGGACATTCAAAGCAGATGAGAAAGCATGGAGAGCACTCCATCAGCAAAAAGCTTTTTCAAAGGGAAAGCAGACAAAGAAATCGCTGCCATAGAGAAAGAAAGACGACAGACCTTTATGCTTGCATAACCCTTCACGGAGAGGAACGAGCTACAGAGCAGCAGAAAGCAATTAACACAAGCTAAGAACTTCCCAAAGCAACAAGACTCTGGACAGCAGCTGAGGCACCACAAGGCCAACTCACTCATGTTACTGTCATTGAATAACAAGGCTTTCACACGCACCCTGAGCAGGAAGACTCTGCTGATAAACTGCCTCCCCTCCTGAGGCAAAACAATGCTAATAAGGGAAATCAAACTTTTCAGATGATGTTGTTAAATCTTGAAATAGGACTCAATTCACAGGAAAACACAGGCTCAAAATTCCATATTAATAGGACTTAATTAATTCTGTATTGAATTCTATTACATTAATTGATGACAAACCTCCAACAGTGCAGTTAGAGCTTGTTAGTTACTCAGAGATGTTAACAAAAATGCAAGAAATACAGAGGTGATCAATGAAAGCAATCAAAGAGACTCCTTTATGTAGAAAACTGTATATATTGGGACTGTTTAATTTACATTTAAGAAAAAGCAAACCACACACATATAGCAATGAACAAAACAAAGCAAATCAGCTGGGTGCTATTACATCCCCTGCTTTGTAAAGCAAGAACAAGAGGCATTTCAGCGCAACTTTAGAGACAAAAAACTGCAAAGCCTTTAGCAGAAACAGCTTTTACATGGAGTGGAAAATTAGCCTGGAGAAATCAAACAGAATGGTTACAGGAAAGCACAATGGTAAATGGATGAGAAAAAGATTAGATCCTTTTTCTTTTTAAAAATTTATTTATTTATAAAAATACCCAAATATGTCCAGTCACATTAGTCAGAACATTTAAAAGAAAATTTATATACCATTTTTCCTAACAGAATAACTCGAGTACTGTCAGGGGCAAAGAAAAAGAAACAACAAAAAGCTTACATTCATCTTACTCTGTAATTATCTGTGAAGAGAATCCCATTAGGTTACACCTGCTACTGGTCACTTTCAGTCTCATGAGAAAGGACTACTTTAGTCCCTGGATTTAACTTCAAAGGCTATTTTGGTTTCCATAAACAGACACTGATCCCTGCTGCTCACACATTAACAAGTTGAAGTTTAAGCTCCACCACACTTATTCTTGCAGGCAAAGCCCTAATTTTGTTGTTAGTTCCTCCCCTTTACCTTCTCAGTGACACTCAGGAAAGAAAAAATAGCTCAAATTAAAAACTAAAAGAAGCAAGGCACAGGTTGTTTAAGATAAAACACGAACAAGCTGTGCTGGTTTTGAAGCTCCAAAGATGTTAATACTAAATGTAAAAAAAAAAAAAAGGCGGAAAAAGAAGAAGTAGAAAAAGAGCAGAGAAATACAGCTCATTAACAAAACCCATGTATTCTCAGCTAGCAGGACATCACAATTTCATGTAGAAATCACCTAAGTAGGCTATCAGCTATATACTACCTATGTAGTCAGACAGCCTTAATTGCACCTCATTACTCTGAATTACAGTTCTATTATAACCGTGATGTCAAGACCCCTTGCTATTATCTCTGTGTTCCACCTACGTCAGAGCAATTCCACTTTTCAGAAACTTTTTACAGGTTACATAATATTTACTTCTATTCCTAAGCCTACAGACTTCCTTAATATCAGAAGGACTATGACAGAGAGTTAATCTTCTGCATTTCTCATCCAAGTAAAGCGCATCCTGGATTCAAATCTCAGCCGTACTCCAATTATTTCTTCAATGTATCTTCTGTTTCTCTCCACATTAGTCCTTCCCAACTTCCAGCTCTACTATCTGATTTTATTTCTCCTTGCATAACATCCCCTGAAACCTCCTTTAGGTCAGTGAGTTTGAATGAGGATAGACAAGAAAGAAAAACCCAAGTGATTGTGCAGAGCAGAGATATGACTCCCCCCCAAGCCAATTTCAACATTTTTTTTAACCTGAGAAATATTCAACCTGACATAAGTAAAGCATGACCAGAAAACATGACAAGGGCATTTCTGCAACCGCTCTGAGGGCAATCTTTAAAGGAAAGTGTAAGTTAGAAAAGTTTAAATTCCAGTCCTGGAAGTTTAAATTCCTGTATGAGTGATTCTTTTCTTAAGATGACTGTTGTCTAAACATTCCTGGTTGACAGCTGATTTACATTCAAGTCACTCTCTGCAACAGGTGAAAGGAATAGCCTGGGCCAAGGGCCAGCTGGCTGGAAGCAAAATTGCAGAAAAAGACCTGGACAACAAATCCGAGAGGATCAGCAGCATGCCCTAGCAGTTATTGAAGTTTGCTGCATACTGGGCTGTACTGACACGACTGTAGCTGGCGGATTGATGGAACTGAATTTTCAATTTGGGAAAGTGCTTTCAGAGTGCTGGGTCCAGTTTTGGATTCCTGAGTACAAGCCCCACATTCACACGCTGGAGCAAACTAGCAAACAGCAGATATTAGGGAAAAAAAAGTTGACCACCACTGTGGTCAACCATGCTAACAGGCTGCCCAGAGGAGTGATGGAATATCTGTCTCTGGAGATAAATCAAAACCTTAGAATAGACAAGGATATGAGCAATCTGATCTAACTCTGAACTTAGATCAAAGTTCAAAAGCTGGCCCTGCCTTGAGCAGATCTCCTGTGGTTCCCTGAAACCTAAGTTATTCTGAGTTTACGGTGTATCCAAGTAAGTGAAAAAGCATTACTAAATCAGAGTTTTAAAATTACTAAATCAGCATTTCTAGCACAAAAAACTGTCAAGGCAAAGGAGACCATACAACATAACCACCTTCATGCAGAGGGAAACATAAAAATCACTGCCTGACAAAAAGCTTTGTCCACAGTTGAACTGTGTGCCACAAAAACCGAGCTTTCACTTACCAAACTGGCCATTGTGCTTTATGAACAGTTCAATTACACCATAGGCAATAGTGGTTGCAGGAGGAATTTCAAGGATCACGCTAGAATCCTTTGTCAGACTTCCATCTTCACTTACTGAAACCTACAAGACAGATTTATTCACCATTTATCTGATTCAGCTACTATACAGCTTAAACACATAATTAAGGTGAAATAGAGGGAGAATGTGCTTTATTCTCCATGGTGTCTCATCAAAGCACATGTTACATCTGACTTCTAAGAAAGGAACTAGATGAAGTGTGAAGTAGAAACACAATGCCAAGAGCAGCTCTCACACTCTTAGCTACCCTGTCCTAGCCCAAAGTTGAGCTCCAGGAGCAGCTTTTTGCCACACATGAAGTACCATGTCACTAGGAAATGGGCACCCACTTCACTACTCTGCCTTGCCCAGTTCTACTGTGACATTTCTTTTATCCAGCTGGAGGCTGGTACCAGGAACTTGCAAGTCCCGGATTTCTGCAACTGGAGACACACTGTACACAGAACAGATTAATCTCCAGCTTCAAAAAAAACCCACAAAACTTGCAACGAATAAGCATATTTTGACTTTGGTAATTCCTTCTCAATTCAGAGGCAATTTTTCAGATAGCCTCATAATGCAGTTAATCTCCACTCCCATGATCGAAAACAAATAGCTTCCCAATAAATATGAAAACTCAGTACACACTACAACCATTTGTGATGAATGATTACTTGGCTTTTCAAATGAATTTGATTCAGCAATACATTTTGCTATTCAACTTGCAATGAATTATTTTAGGTTTGTTTCATGTTCCGCTGCAGGCAGGAGTCTACACAGAAATGGAATCACAGTTTGATAGTATTGATGGAAACTACATTCCAGGCTCCTACAAAAAATGGCAGCTTTTCCTAGAAAGGCAATGGAAAAAACATTTTACCATACAGAATTTTCACAACCAAGCAGTGCAGTTTGTTCAGCACATTAAAAAAGCATGAAAAACACTCTGAAGTCTATTTGGAGAAATTGTAATTTCTTCCCAGATAATGTGCAAATGTTCTATTCCTTGCAGATTCTTAGTAAGTTTTTACCTTTATTGTTTTTGCAGTGCATCCCATCACACCACTCACTTTTTCTTCTGTCTGGATATGTTCAGATATTGTACACTTCTGAGTTGTGATTATCTTTTCTCTCAAGATGCACAGCACTTCACGTTTTCTTTCTATTACTTGCTGCAATAAACTACTGTTTAGATCTATTGTTCTGAAAAAGAAAATACACCATTAACAATACTAGAATTGTGAAAAAAAAAACAAAAAAACCCAACAAACCCGTGTTTTCTTAACTGCTTGAAGCTTTTATTGTAAAAATGGCAATGGCTTCTGTATGAGCAACCTCCTCAAAATTATGATGTCCTCTTTTGCTATTTGGCAGTAGTAAATACCTGTATTCCACAGTAGTCCTCATATACATATTGAATTCCTGATTCCCTACTCTGAGCAAAAATGGCAGTTGTCCAGATACTTTCTAAGCAAAAAAAAAAAAAAAACAAAAAAAAAAAA
>VZRQ01009097.1:544998-558756 GCA_013397975.1 Machaerirhynchus nigripectus
AAAAAAAAACGCAAGAGAGAACTACTGGCAAATTTAGGCTTCCTGGGTAATACAAAACCAACCAGTCAGGCTCTTGGACACTGGACTGAATCCTCTCCTACTGTGAGCTCACACTGACATTACCATGGCCATGGCAATGGGTGCTGACTGGGGGACACAAAGACAGCAATGACTCAGTGGCAACCCTCATTGCTTGCTATGGATCTGTTTCAGTGTGCACTTAAACACGGAACAAACTAAGTGGGATCAGTACTGACCAAGTATTTCAAAGGGCTGAATTAGAAAACACAGATTTCACTGATTTTGAGACTGGAGATTACTGGAAAAAACCCACCTGCTTCAAAGTCCTGTGTTATTCATTGGTGTAGACTCAAAGTTTAAAATTGGTGACCAGAACGGTCAGAGTCAAAAGAAAAACTAACTGTGAGAGCGAGCTCAAAGCTCTAGCCCAGGCACCAACTTAATAAGCCATCCCTACGCCACAGCATAATTCAGCATCTGTTTAAATCCTGCTGGAAATAATTCTAACATTTGGTTCTTCTTAGAATGACCAGAAGACTGAAAATGAACTGCCAGAAACAATACAGGAGGTTTATTACCTAAGAAAATATTACAAAATCCACTACTTTGTCTTTTGGGGTGTTAACAGACTTTCTGTTAACAGTTAACGCAACTTCCTAATTGTATTTAATTGATTAATGTGTCAATTATATTACACTTTTGCAAAATATTCACTGGAGGTCCTCAGAGGAGATGTTGTTATTTTTTGTGAACAGGTAATCTAGCAAAACTGTTGGAAGATTAAAGGATTGCTGTCCCTGACTCAAATTATTCAGTCTTTTCTCCTCCCTTTTACTGTAAATGGCTATTCATGGAGCTAAATGGCAATATCCCAAAAATGTGACAGAAAGACATGTCTGACTCCAATTCATTTAAATCGAGATATCTCCACTTTTAATTAAAAAGTTTTAGATTTATTAGATTCTGGAGTTTTGAATTTATGCAGTCTGTGTAAGTCTGAAGTCAGCTGGGGTTTTTATTGAATTAAAAATATCCTCAGGCAATTTTTGATCTTTGGAGAGTTACATGCTTATATGAAAGTTCAATCAGTTGGAATGAACTGTCTGAAAAACTTAAAGTTGATTGTTTAGACAAGGGAAAGAAAATACCTCTGAAGCAATGCAGCAGCCACTAGAAAACACCCCCAAACATTCCTGAGGTTATTAATATAACTTTTTTTCCTTTGGTGCAAAGTCATGCTTTATGCTTGGAATGCAATGAACCTTTGGATTAAGTAAAAACTGAAGAAATGCCAAGCAATCACAAACATCACTGCTCTCAGAAGCATCTGCCAAACCAGAGCCATTAGTTACAGTCTATCAAGCCTATCATATACATCACAATAATTATTTATGTTTCTAAAGTGGTATGTTAAGCGTCTTGAAAATACAAATTAATGCACTAAGAACTTGCAGTTTTAACATTTGACCTAGGGAGCCACAGGGGAAAAAATACAATGAAGAAGCACAAAAGCAATTCGCAATTTGCTTTCATTTTTTGACTGTTTAAGAGGATGACAAGCTTCCTGAATGTCCCCAAAATTTAGAGGAAAAAATTCCCTCAAACAATCAAAGGTAGGAAAACACACATTAAATAAAGATTTGGTATTTCTGAATGAGTCTTAATTGAAGAAGCATATAGAATATGACCTAAGCCTATGCAAATGAATTACCAAAATAATTCAAGCGACTTTTTCTTCCATCTGCTTCTACAGTATTCTGCCCAAGGCAGGACTGGCTCAGACCCTGGCATGCTCCTGGCTTTGAGGTCCAGATGCAGAAGTAGCAGCAGAGTAGCAGAGCAGAAGAGTCAGAAGACGTAGTTAACTTGGAAAGAGGGGCAGCGAACAAATCCTGGAGGCAGTGCGGGAGGAGCTGCTGCAGCACTGGGGGCTACGGAGCGACACTGACACACAGGGACACAGCTCCCTGCTGCAGCAGCACCCCCCAGGCAGCGCCCAGAGGTGACCTGGGATCTGCCGCACAGAGCTGAACGTGCGTGTGCCAGAGATAGCCACTGCCACAGCCCCAAGGTTCAAATGCCTTCAGGGGGATGTGTCCCGTTGTAAAGCCATCAGAAATGTTCTCCTCTGCCCAGTAAGTTTAGTGAGCACCAAATTCAGAGCTTTCAAACACGTACCCTTACTCACAGCTACAAAAACCTGTTCTTCCATAGCAGCACAGCTAAGAGCTCTCCTCTAGACTTCTGGCACTGAACTGTCTATCATAAAACAGAACTCTAGGGTTGCACATGGGCACATCATGACTTATTACTGGGGCACAGCCTGTTGAAGGCAAAATATTCTGCTCTCCTCAGCAACTCAAACAGGAGATGACATGAACTAAGCAAGTACCCAGCTTATCTAAATTATCATTTTAAACAGTCATCAAGAGCAAAACACAACAGGATTAAAGTTTGACAATCAGAGCAGGGCTTCAAGTATTGCAGGGCAATGGCCACTGAGTCTATGACTCTATTTTTGCAAGAACTGAACTTACTGGCCAGCAAAACACTGAATATAAGAAAATACCTGAATAACATATGATGGCCTAATTGAACCCCTGAGAATACGTGCATGCAAGGCACATGAATTATACTGCCTTTTTTTAATTTTACAGGTCGTGTTTCAGAGTTACACTTCTGTTCTACAACAGAACAACAACCAGATAATCATCTACAAGATGGCTCTTACCATCTCTTTCACTCTGTACTGTACAAAAGCCCCCACCAACCTTGTGCCACTTGTACTACATCACCATTACCCATCAACTCAGGTTCAAACCACCACACTATCCCACCCCAAAGAGCTGAGCTGAAGCACTCAAAAACAAGACTATAAAAAATATAATGACTTGTTGGTTTGCCAAGTCCCATTATCAACACACAGAGTATAAGCCCGTATAAATAAAAATTATTTAGAAGATACACATTCTGGGGTTTTACTTGGTTGTTCATTCTGCTTTAACAACCTTCCTGAGGTCAATGATTTACTATGCTGGAAGCTCTACAGGTCAAACATGTACATAAAATAATTTCCTTGAGTTTTGTTCTCACTCCACATTTAACTAGATTAAACACTCCTACTCTCCTATAAAGCAAAGACTTCTTTCACCTTCATTCAGTATTTTTCTCACATTAGGAAAGCAGTAGACAATAGAGGCACAAAGGCAATTTGCTGCAGACTGGAGTCAGAAAAAAAGAGAGAAAGGCAGAAACCAAATAAAGACAAGAAAAAACAGACAACATCTGGCAACACAGCAGGCTCTCACAGTTGAAGTAGAGAGTAGAAGCCTACTCAAATAAACCCAATTGCTGAGAATGAGGGTCTTTCCTTTAGGCACAGAATTTGAACTAATCACCCGCAAAGGAGAGGCCTTAGGACCGTTTTCCATCAAATCCTGTCTAATCTTCTCAGTAACCCACCCATAAATCCTCAAAGCAAGGTGCTTCTCAATTCCCTACAAATACCAAGAAGAATGGCTATTGCTGTGAGTACTCTCCATACTCACACTGAAATCAGCACTGCTGCCTTTCTGCACAAATGTTCACTGGCCCAAACTACTCACAAGTGAAAAACCTTTTCAGTCCTGTGCTGGGCAATGCCACCTAAATACACCTCCTCTCCCAGCTGCAGACACACAGGCAGCCCATGCTTCACAGCATCTTCTCCACTTCATTTATAATGCGCAATAGGCTGATGTATTCTGTACAAATACTGCTTGTTGCAAGTGAGAGCCTTCACCCAGCTTTGTTCCTGCTCTAACAGATACCTCTAGATGAGTGCCAGGGAGTAAAATCCACCAGACCTCACTCTCCCATTTTCCACCAAGCACAAATGCGTATTTCTTTTGTTAATCCATTTCAAATATAACCTCTCTGACCTACTTCTTACAGAACACAGAATCTGCAATACTCAGCTTATTGACAGCATTTCACGATTATCCCTACAGAATAACCTGACACATACTTCATAGAACATCTTCCCTAAGAATACCAGACACTTCTCAGACTGCAAGTGACAGGTAGTTTCTCTATTGTCTATTTGACAGGCTCCTTATTTTTTAAATCACAGGCACACACAATTGCTTTTATTCAATCCTGTTTCACAACGCTTTGTGACTTCATATTACCTCATGTAGCAGCTTAGGTAGAAAACGGAATGGTTTTCTCACCGTACTCATAAATGCTCAAGGAGTTTGAAATAATAAATCACAAAATGGTCTGAATTTCCACTGTACTCAGATTAAGAATAGGCATTTATTTTTGTCTCAGTGTGGACAATAATATGCACTTTCATTAATTCACCTAAAGTGCAATATGCAATACTGTAAAAGTATCTTTCAACCATGCCAGAGTATGCTGCTAAAAACACTTACAACCCTTTTCCTAATATGCTAATCACAGAGTTAGGAATCATTCACATGAAATGATGGAAGCATGACAGGCAATTTTTTCTGCAGCTGATGTGAACTGACTGACTGCTACCACTGTCCTCTCAGAACCTCTTTTTCAATCACCTTCCATGACTTTTAGTGAAATGGTAAAAACAAACAAGCAAATTTATTAATACATGAGAATTACCGAGATTATCGTATCATAATCCTTTTTACTGGAGGGAAGAAGACAGAATGGTTGAGGTTGGACAGTCATCTGGTCTCACCTCTCTGCTTTAGCAGGGTCACCTAAAGCAGTCTGCCCAGGATCATGTCTCCAAAAAAGGGAACTACACAGCCTCCCAGGCAACCTGTGCCAGTGCTCAGTCACCCTCACAGTGGAAAAGAGTTTCCTGATGTTCAGACAGAGCCTCCTGTATCTCAGATTGTGCCTACTGCTTTCTGCTCTCTGGGCACCACTGAAAAGTGGCTCATTCAGCCCATACTTCATCAACTTCTCTTTGAGGACCTTATGGCAGACAGTACTGAAAGCCTCAAAACAGAAAATGGAATATACTCTTTAATCCATAGCAATCCAAGTGAGCTAAAGGCATAGGACTCTGCCCCAAATCAGTATGTTACAGTGCTCTGTAAACTAGCAAGCACTATGAAATACAAAATCAAAAATAATGTAAAGTGAAATATGCCAAGTTTGTGTACCTAAAACTATCATTTAACTTTACTTTAGTATTGTATATTATGTTAATAAGTGTGTTCTGCATTTACAATGTCACTGCTTCTGCAAACCAGGAAGGATCTCATCCCACATCCCTCAGCTGTCATCCTTTTTCAGAAAAAGGGTCAATGCAGCACCTGGAATCTAATTAAAAGATCAGGAGGATTCTCCTTCAGAAGGTTCACCTAAGAAGTGACAGGAAACCAATTTGCTGCCACTGAGCACTCTCAGCTTGCTGAACTCTGAGGACTCACACGACTTAGTTTAAAAGGCGTATCAGCTTTGACTTTTTAAGAGTTTTCTGCTACTAATCTGCAGCTTTGAGTTAATCAGCCTAATACAAGAACATTTTAAAAATGCAACTTAACTAGGTTATATATGTAGAAATAATAAATGAAGCAATGATTGATACCAAACAACCACAAGCACCACGTGTCATTAAATGACATCAGGAACAGTTTGCTGCCTCTCATTTCACAAGGCCTAACAGGTAAACATGCTCTTATAAGTACCATAACGCTTTGCATCCAAAAATCACTAACTTGTAGGCATCAGCACTCCTGAATTCCACACAATAGTCATGAACGAGATGAAAGCTTGAAGCTTGGACACAATCAATCATAAGTCATAGAATATTTATGAACGAGTAAGTAGAATTTCATCCATAAGGCATTGCCAACAATTTCCAGTGAGTCTCCGCATTATGCTGGAGAAAAAAATAAAAATTCTGCTATCCTCATCATTTTCAGTGACCTGGCAGAAGGCAGACTGACTTGATACCAATTATACACTGTGCATCATAAACTTTAATAAGATACGAGCATCTTTTTTATGAACTAAGAACTAGTTCCTTGCATAAAGTGGCACACACATCAACTTCAGTTACAGCTGCACATACATCGGAGTAAAGCTACTGATTTTCAACACTCAAATGAAGGTCACATATTTCTGAGTATTTAGTTACATAAAGGATTGTAACTCCAAGATGTGCTGATTTGCTGTGGGAGGATTCTCTTTGCAAACAGAGTAGGTAACTTCAAGTAAAAGCTTACTGATCTAAATCAAAGTTACTCTGGCTTGTTTCTCCATAGGACTCTATCTAGTGCTAGAAACAAGATTCTAGATCTTGACTGACACCATTTTCCTGATACTAGATGGACATTATTTTACAGGCTTGGTACACACATTTAGCCCAGTATTTTCTGCTTTTAATAAGGCATTTAGTACAAAGAGAGCAAGGTGCCTTATTAGAATAAATTTGTTGACTTGTGAATGATCACAATAAAAACCCAGCCATTTGTTCCCATGAAAATGGAGAATTGATTATTTTCTAGAACATCAGTGTATCTAAAGCAAATTTACATTGCTTCTGACAACTTCTGCACTGATAGCAAAAATGTATCATCTATATCTTCAGAGCATCAGCAAAGGCTATTAAAATTCATTACACCCCCTGCTACAAATCTAGAGTACAACGCTGTCACAAACAAACCACCCTCATCTCCCATGAGTCAGGACCTCCAATAGAGAGTAGACCCCTGACTTGCCAGCTGGTTGCCCAATAGGCTTTGGTCCATGACTCTCTTACTGCAACATTAAATAGATCCCATTTCAGAGTAGGACAGGAAGTGAGGAAGTATTGCATATCTTGTAAAATAAAGAATATGGCTCCCCTCAGTTAATACAGTGTATGACAGGAAGCAACAGATCTATCTTTTGTTCAGCTAGTAGAACATGACTTGACCATGCTTGCTCACCTCTGCTATTCCTTCAACTTCAAATAATCCAATTTTCTAGCATGGTCACTCACACACATGAAATTACAAAGCCTGCTTACAAGAACATTACCAGTTCTGAATTCAATTTCCATATTCAATGCCCCAGTAACATAGAGAACTAATTCTTTTTTTTTCCACATTGTTACCTCAGTACAGTCTCCCAAAGAAGGGCAGATGTGGCTCCTGTCCCAGGTGGTAATTCGCCCAAAAACATAAGATGAAATTACAGAGGTGTTTTTTTTAAAACTTGAAAGGGAAAAGTCTGACTAACAAGATTTCAAAATACAGAAAATTTCATTTTCGTATATATGATTCATCATGAATATGAAAGCTTACAATAAAAATAATTTTCAAACTGTGGCAACAGTACAAAATCAATTGGTCAGTGATCGCAGCTGGCCCAAGTCTTTTCAGCTCAGTCATCTCTCCTGGCCACCACACCCACATTAGAAACATACCTGTCCTTGACATCTTTCATAAGCTGCTGCAAGTCAATCTCCTGCTTCCTCAGGTTTCCAAATGAGGACCGGTTTTCCACATAGCCCTTCCCTCCAGCTCCCAGGTTGATCTTCACAAATGATGTTGCAATACTTCCTTGAACAAAATCTTCAAACCTCCCCATGTATTTTGCAAAGTCAGATTCCACAATCACTAGGAAAGCCATAAAAGTCATTTCTATCTGTGAAGAAAAGTGCTGAAACGGTCCTTAAGTGATTGGAGGAACAAATACTGACAGAAACTATGACAAGTTAGTGAAGGCAAGGAAGAGTATGAAGAGGTAAATAATGAAATTACAGCTCTAAAACTTGCTTCTCCTCTTTTCATGTTTTCATCATCTTTGCTCTACTATCTTTTGTATTTTCGCCATTTTAGGACAACGTAAGGTGACTGAAGTGCTGAACTCAGATGCTATGAAATATTTATAAAGAATGATTGAAAGTTGTTTCAGCTACAAAGAAAACTATAAAGCAAACCTGCTTTACAATAGTGCTAGTATTTTGGCATTACTTTGACAAATATCATCTCAGGGCTGTCCCAAAGCTCACTGAAAACCAATGGAAAAATGTAACTGGTTTAAAACAACTCTCAGTTTTTTTACACCTAAAAACCAGAGAACTGACTCAGAATCAGCTAATTTTCCAAGCCAGTGACAATTAACATCTTAGGTTAGGGACTTATCTATTTTCCCGTATGGAACTGTGACATGTCCAGAAATATGGGATTACACCTCCTTTATCTTAGAACATGGGTGGGACTGCTATAGTTGGGTGAAGAAAAAAGTACAAGGGTCAACCTTTTTTAACAGTCTGTGCAAGACAAACAGAATCAGCGGTAAAACTCGCTTGGCCTGGCCTGGACAAGCATTCCCTGCGCCACCAACACCAACAAGACACTGTTTATTTACTGCTTTTGACCTGTACAGTTTTACACTACTATCTCATACAGCCCCGCAATCTAGAGATATTCCTGTAGCTGCAAACAGCACTGTTAGTAAATAATAGGACTGTCCAGCCTGACAACCTTCAGCACTTTATTTAATACTCTACCCAGGCAAAACCTTCTTCTTTTATTAACCAACATTTATCATTACCAGTTTTAGTTACATAAATGGTCAAGCGAGGAAAGATCCATTCATCTCATTCCCATGGAGGGAGGATTCCTTCAGAGCATTCCTTCAGAGCATTCCTCTAAAAGGAGGAGTCCTCTAGTAACATGACTGAGAATAATAACTGAACAGATTAGGGTTTGTATTATTTTTATCTGCACTAATAGTGCTGCCCAACTATGGCTTTACCTGGTTTTATTGGTTTGTCTTCAGTAAGCACATCACTCAGGGTGACCGTCAAGAAATGATACTTGGGCTTCTGCCAGCACCAGAATTTTCTCCTCTTCGTAACTAAGCTCAAAAGCTGCAGCTTGTCTGAGGCGTTCAGCTGGGACACAGGGATCAAGTCACCTCCACTGTCAGTTTCTCTCACGAAATTCTTAGTTGCTTTTGCAAACATCGTGGGGAATCAATTAAAGCCTGAAAGAATACATCTGTTTTCAAACAACTACAGTTGTAAAGTATCAATATTTACATTGTCATTTTAAGAAATTCTTCACTGAATTGGTATTAATGGAGGAACACATAGTGTTTTCACCCTATGTTCTCCACTCTGAGCTTGGAAGGAGTTCAAATCACTTGTCCCAGTATTATGTTTTCTCAGAAACTAGTAAAAGAATTTTAGTTAAGAGGAACATTCACAGGTTATTCATCTGATAGGGTGGAAAAACTTACACAGCTTACCTGAAATTCTATGAAAAAGCATCCACTAATGAGCACCCTGTAGAGACCAGCTGAGATGAGGAGAGCACTGGGGCAATGGCAGAGGATTTCCGCCTCCCCACAGGATCCTTCTTTTATTACCTGACATAAAACTTACTCCATATAAGGCTATTAAGTATTACTCACACAAATTATCTTGATCTTTTTAATAGGGAGTAAACACATGGAGAGATAATAACAACTGTTCTATAAAAAGCACCGAATACATGAGCTGGTGTCTTTGTTACTAAGTTTTGTTTCTGAATTACACCCCTAGAAAGTTCCAATTAATTTTTTTATTTATGAACTCTTTTTTACCTTTATTGTTTCCCAATTTTCTATTTTTCATTTGCATAACTGCAACTAAATTGAACATATATTATTCGAAACTGTTATTCACAACTGTTATTCATATCCCCTACACAACTACATACATTATCTTACTGTTGCTTTGCAATGATTTTAATTAAAAACTATCAGCATCTCTTCTCATGTAAGCTTTTCTTTATCCCCAGAAATGCATTTTGCTGTATTTACAAGGAACATTTCCCAGTAAGGGAAACTGGCTAAACTTACAGAAGAAATAGTAAAAATGACCGTTCACAGGTGCTAAACACACAATTCTAATACATTAATATTTGATCTTTTTAAATAAACTAATCTTTCTAGTTTTCAACTCTGTTAGCTGAGCTAATCATATCTCCAGAATTAAATCAGGGGTTTTTTTTCACATCTGGCAGCATTCCTTTAAGTCCCCCAGCTGATACTGACTGGAAAGTTCAACTAAGATCATATGACGTCTCAGCTGGGCATCCACACTTTCACGGTTAATTACCTGTCTTGCTCCACAGGGATCTTAGATTTGTCATTTGCAAACGCAGGCCAGAGTAAAATAGAACAGACTTCAAACAAAAAGCGACACTGCAGTGAGCACTCAGGATTATTGACAGAAAATGGAAACCTGAATACAGGTATTAGTGTTTGGACCACAGGCTCCGTATTTTAGTATTAGGGAAAAAAAAAAGCCTTTTTGCAGATGCAAACTTACCTCTCCATTAGTGTAATAGGTTGAAACCGAGTTGATGGACGAGTTCCTAAGCCAATCACGCTTTTCTGATTTTTGCATATTTAAACCCCGTGCAAGTGCGGGAATTTCCTTTTGTTCCAGCTCTCCTGCCAGAAGTGGGTGGGGGGGGCCTCTGAGCCTCTGGGCTCCAGCCCCAGCTCGGGCTGGGCCCTTCCCCACCCCCTGACCCACTGGCGGGACAAGCTGCTAGGAAGCCACCCCAGAGTCGTGAATAGCCACACGGCCAGAGAGCTCCAACTGAGCCGGGACTGCGCGGCCGAGATGAGATCTGAAGTTGCTGCGATTCCCCCCCGCCCCTTTTTGCTGGAGCCGGCGGGAGCCCGCAGAGATCCTCTGCAGCCACACAGCTCACACTCACCTGAAAAGAGCATCAGTGCAGCCTGTGAAGGAGAAGAACCTGGTGGCTTCAAGGTCAGAAAGAAAGACAAAGTAACTCACCTGAGACAAAGCTAAAGACAGCCGCGGGAAGAGAGGGTGGAGGCGCTCCAGCGCAGAACTTAAAACTCTTCTAGCAAGCTGTGGGAGAACTCTTTAAATCATTTGAAGTATATGGGGAGATGAGGAATCCATGCCTGTGAAAATAAGAAAATGCCTATGCCAGGCTATATAGCTGTGAAGAGGCTTTTAGAGATTTGGAAGCAGACAGCCTCTCAGTTTAGGCTGGAATAATTAATCTTTAAAAAACTAATAACCCCATGTGATGGCCTATGACTGCAGTATGAATGAACTGTGAGATTTTCATGGGAGAGATTTTTTTTCACTTCAGTAGATTGTTTCTGGGTGGACTACTGGGTTGTGAAGGATCCCAACGGCATAGCAGGAGAAAACCCTTTTCTCTAAGTGTAAGAAAGAGATTTTTACGAACTGTAACACTGACCAAATCTCATGGTTTGTTATCTTTCGTGAGAATTGGGTTAAAAAGGGAAGTGCTGGAGGAAAGGGGGGGTTTGCTTTAATTTCTTATAATTTCTTTTTACTTTTAATTCTGTTAGTAATAAACTTCTTTATAAAGTTTTAAATCTGCTTTGCATTTCTTCTCACCCTTACCTCACAGGAGGAAAATAAGTAAGCAATGGACTGCGAGCTAAACCACTACAATTCGTTTTCCCCAAATCCCATTTAAATTATTCCACACAGTATTTAATGATTCATCTTGAGGTATTTACCTCCTCATGAATCCTCTATGGCCTAGTCTGTGTAACAAATAAAGGGTGTTTTCCAACAACACCTGCATCAAAAGGATTTGAGCAATGTCAAAGTCGCACAACATTTTACTGAAGAGTCTTCTGGGGCTTTCCTTGTAACTGCAGCTGCAGCACCACCTCAGCTGTGGGCACTGGGAATATTTCCACTAACCTTTTCCTAAACTGCACTGAGACTGATTTTTTTGCATTCCCTTATTTCTCCTCCTTAATTTTCCTGGTTTTAATCTCAGTGGGAAAACTTTAACAGAGAAAAGCAATGCAGATCCACTGCAGCAGAAAAGAAAAAAACCCCGTATCAAACTAAAACTAGTTTCCTTTATCCATAGGAGTTCTTTTGCAGGAGCCTGTATTTTGCAAACAGACAGATTTGTAATGTAGGGGACCACCAAGGAAATTCTCATCATGAGGCATTAGCTCATCATTAGGCATTAGCATCATTCTCATCAAAGGCATTAGCTGTCTTTGCCCAGCAAAACCTTCTTCAGACATTTCTGTTCTTTACACGATTGCTCACTCATCCTGATCCCCTTGCTGCATAGCCAGCTCACATGGGCAGAGTCTCTGGGAAAAAAAAAAAGGCCACCAATTTCTGAGTTTATCATAAAGCAAATTGCAAAACCAGGTCCTAATATTTGCCATTCTTACAAACTCACTAAATCTCATGAGAGGAACCACTGCACCAGTCTGTAAAACTTCCAATTCACAGTGTTTTGCCTTCAGTCCCCATCACCACGCTCTTGACTAGCAAAAGGAACATCCAGGGAAGGGAATAGAGTGCTTGTGAGGACTAACAACACTCACCACGAAGGAGAGGTGGGGCAGTTTTCAGCCTCAAAATGATGTCAGTGTCTCCCACACTTTTCTGTGCTGGTAATGTCTTTGCAGGGAGCATATTTTGCTGGTGTAGGTGTACCTGCAAAGCAAGAATATTCTATCCAAGTTCCTGCTTCTCTTTGGATATAGCACCTTTAACAGAAATTTGACAATGCACCCAAATACTTTGCTTCACTACTTCCCAGAACAAAGCAATTATGCCCCTAGCCAATTATCAGGGGGTTAATACAGCCACAAGGCTCAATGGCATCCTGACCGAAGGGACGTGGAGTGGTTACAGACCCAGCACTAAGAAAACTCTGCTTTAGGAGCTTCTTCCTCTGGGTATTTTAACAGAGCTGTGCTTGGTTTGACAGAAATAAAAGGGAAGATATCAAGCTGGTAGGAAACACTTGTCAGAATGAGTTCACTCCTGCAGACTGATAGCTAAGCATGAAAGCAGAAAGGGAAGGAGTACCTTCCTTGCCTACCAAAAAACCTAGAATTAGCCTGAACCTGGGCTACAAGAAGATTATTTAATGGCAAGGATGAGATCAAATGAAAATAATAACACCAATTTCACTGTTTACCTAAACAAACAAATCTCATCCTGCTTTGCTTTGTAGCTCCCTAACTCAGTATAGTGGGACATTAAATCCAAAACAACATTTTATGAGCAGTGTTTGCCTCTCAGTACAAAAAAACCCCAACAGTTGCCTGATATTTCTTACATTTTGTATCTTCCACATAAAATACAAAAATGCTTCTTTTTTTTTTCTGTTTAACATAAGATTACACAGCACACTGGGCACAGCACACAGGAACTTTGGTAGCACGGTAACAACTGGATTGCCATATGCCAGCACATCCCTTCCTACAGTCCAAGTTGTGAGGAAACAATGCCTGAAGGCCGAAGAGGACCAGGCAGGAGCCTCAGTTGGAAGAGGTGTTAGGCATTAACCACTGTGTAGGAGTGGTAATGACCTTGGAATCCTACAGGAGTTCGGGTCTGTATCGGAAGGGAATTGGAGCATGGAAATGATGACAGGCACATTTTGTGTTTTATGAAAGGACATTAGAGTTATTTTCACCTCCTTTCTAGATAATTGAAATGAAAAAAAAAAAAGAGCATCCCTAAGAGCTAATACACAAAGCTAGCAGGGCTGCCCACACTATGCATTACAGTCTTTGAACGCATGTGGTCCCCAAAAGCTTTCAGCCCTGGGTGAAGCCCTCTTTTTGTTCCTCGAGCACTCTGCAGCACGTGTCTCCACAGAGAGGTGCGCCGTAGGCTCAGGCCTCCCTGAGGGATGCGGCGCCTTTCCCTGGCCGTGGGCGCCGTCCTGCGGGGTGCGTGGGCTGTGGGAAGGCCCGCGCTGCCCCGGCGCTGGGTGCGCA
>VZRQ01009097.1:559247-654264 GCA_013397975.1 Machaerirhynchus nigripectus
CCTCTGCGTGGGGCGGCGGCCCGCCACAGGCACCCTGCGGCAGGTCGCGGTGTGGGGCAGTCCTGTGAGTGGGGCGCTGGAGAATTCCCACTGGGATGGGACAGACGGTTTTGTATGGCTGCACCCTGGCAGGTAACACTGGCAGTTGTCTTTCCCGCCAGGTAATTGCCTGACAGCGATGTTCTATGACACGAGCCATAAGGACATCTTTGCGACAGCCTCTCAAGCCCGGGCCGGGTCGCCCGTGGTCAGAAATGCACGGGGCCAGTGCGAAGTCTGATGGGAGCAGGAGGCCTGCCACGATTTTGGCTGCGAGTTTGCAGCTCTGGGTTGGCACTGCGGGCCTTGCAAAGCTGCCGTGGACCGAACTGGAGCTCCCAAGCCAAGATCCCCAGTCCAGGGAGCTTGAATATCAGTACTGTGGAAAATGAGAAGTGTGGTCAGTGGAGCCTGGGGGCAGGTTCATGAACCGCAGTGTGAAATACTGAGCTTTGTCACAGTATCTCAGCTCTCTGAAAACACCACAATAAAAAACTTGGTTGTTTATGACGCCAAAGGAGTGATCCAGTGAGAAATAGATGAGTCTGCAGAAACCCAAAGAGTACTTTTTCACGATAATAAATACGAAATAAATCTTTTTCAAGTGAACCATGCCACAGGCTGGGTCATTCCCTTGTGGTTTGAACAGAGAGCATTTGAGGCTGGGGGCAAAGTCACAAATGTCACATCACCAGATCTTAATGGACTAACACCCAGGCTTTGGAACAAAGGGAAGGTAAAAGCTTAATGTCTTTAAATGAACAGACCTGGGTGAAAGGTATCAGTAAGTGCACATAGCTAAACTAGACCCATTTTTTCTGTTTAGCTATGTACAGTAACCTTCCAATAAATTTGAGCTGATTTTAATCCATCACCCCTTTTTGATTTCACCAGGTGACATCCTTATTGATTCAATGATAGAACAGATTTCCCTTCTGGGGTTTCACCTGTGTATAGAAATTTGAACAAACAGCCGGAATGGAAGTAAGTACTTATATTTGTGATGGTTTAATTTTTATGAGCTAAAAAAAATTATAAAGCTCCATTCTTAGAGCCTCTGCCTGAGAAAAAGTACCCACACATCCTCAGGAGATCTCTTTTTAGGATTAGCACCAAGCTGTAGAATTGCTAGCTCCAGTAATAATCTGGCCAGTAACAGCATGGGTTTCATAAGCTATCATGTGTTTTTCCAGGGAGTGGCAATGTGTGATCCATTTCAAATGCAAGAGTCTGCTAAAGCATATTTTCAGAAATCAAGGCAGGAAGTTGCACTGAACCACATTGCCATGGAAATACTCACTGGGGAGGGAGGACTTAAATAAAACTAGTGAAACTTGCTGGTGATTTTAAGGACACTACCAGCAGTTGCATGGTACACCAAATAATATCCACACCAGGAATATATCCATGTTTTCAAGAAAAAGTCTTCAACAGAAATCTATCCATCTGAATGGCACCAGCTAACATAGGATAATTTTAAGATGCTTCTCATTAACTAGAAGAGACAGAAACATAGGTTGTTAGCAAACAGTTTTGGGGCTATGCAGCAACTAACTTTCAGGCTTCAGTCTGTCACAGAAATTGGCTACAAGTAAGAGACATTTAGGACTGAACACCCACCTTGAGCCTTCAGTCTTCGTGGAAATGCTCTTCAGGTGCACTGCACAGTCAAAATTCACAGCCCGTGGTTACTCCATGACCAGCTGGGATGCCAGCAGGGAGAACGTCCTATCAGAGAAATACACAATCTCAGCGTGGTCTGTCAGCCACAGACTCCATCTCCTGAGCTGAAGCATGAAGTGCATCACTGCTGCCTTAGAAGATCCTTCTGCATCGCTCCTCTGTGAGAAGATCGTCTTGTAGAAGGAGCAGAGGGAGAAAACCAGAAACTATTGCCTCTGGGACAAACTGCTCTTGGTATAGGACAAGTTCTGGCTGCCTTTTAAATAAGTGAAGTGAGGCAAGTGACTTCACAGCCACAACTTAAAAAATGAGTAATGCACATAATAAGTGAATAATAACACAGAAGATAGTAATCTGAAAGGGAAAAAAGACCCCAGCAAAATAGTTGTATGCTTTTGAGTATGGCTGTGTGAAATTCTTCAGGTATGACATTTAAGAAATCACTGAGCATGCCACCACAAGATGTCAGCATTGCAGAATGGTTATTCCTACCAGAAACAGAAAAGGTTTTTGCATCCTATAGCATTTGGTATTAGATTTAAATTTTTTTTTGTATGATGACATCATCTGGCCTTATTTTTTTCAGCCATTGACATTATGATGTCAGTCCAAATTTAGTTGCAAGGGGGAATTTCTTAAACAGCTTTTTTTTTTTTTTACTCTCACAAACTTTAAAAAATGCTTTCACGGCATGAACAGCAGTGCTAATGGCAAGTAATACCTTGCAGCCATCAGTGTGTTGTTTCAGGCTGCATCCAACCTGGCTAGAGAATGCTCACTAAAATTGTGCCTGTGCATTGAGGTGCCCAGAGGTCATCCAAAGGTCTCTGCTGCTGCACGCTAGGCTTTTTAAAAACCCTCGCGCTGGCTGGAGAAGGCTCTGCTGGCCTCAGTTCTGTGGAGGAAGTGGGAAGAAAGTGCAAAGCTATTTTGGGCTTCTATTTAGAAGAGAAGGATATTTGGGGTAGCTTATCTCTTTAAAGGTGTCCAGCAACATAAGCCAAATCACCAGCAAAAGAATTCATTTCTTTTTTATTTCCTCCGTTTCCTTTTGTAAGAATAAAAGATCTGAGCAGCAGTTTTTGTTTGTTTCTTTATTTCTTTCAAATCAACTAACTAGCCTCATTTTTCTTCCACATTAAAATTCATGTCCTGTTTTGCTGGGATGCTCTGTACTTTTCCCCTATACCATTCTGTCCTCTGAAACATTTCCTGTTGCACACAACAGCTTTCTCACTCTCCTGCTGTTACAGCTGTCATCAGCCCTGCCACCGTGCCAGCAGCGAGTGACAGGCTTAGCAAGGGACCGTGTCCTGAGAAGGGGAGATGAGTGGGAGGGTGCAGTGAGCCAGGAGGGGCTGTGTGAGTTCAAAGCAGCCAGAAAACCATTCTGCTCTGTTTCTCTACCCGTTCATGTGAGCTCCTATCTATTCTGCTCTTGACGATGGGAAGGTGACATCTTTAACCCTCTGAAGATTTTGCTGTAAGATGAGTTTGACCCCTCTTTAGAGGCTATCTTGTATTGCCAGGTTCAACTCTGCTACGTTTATGGACCAATATGAGGAAAATAGAGTTCAATTCTGGACCTTCTAGTCCCTTGGAAGCACCACTGGAGAGAGCCATGCTGAGATGCAGGAGGAAGCAGACGTGTTCAGTATAAGCTGTGTGCTGTAACTCAGTCAGAGCTCTTTGCCTTGATCACTGATGCTGGCATGGGGGCAAGTAGCGCTACATCTGCCTTTCCATAGCACACATGTTGTGGCACAGGGCTCCCCTCTGTCATTCTGTCCCACCATGCCATGATTCTGTGGTGTCTCCCATAATATGGAGAACAGTTTGCATGAATTTGCATGAACTTGGTGCTTCTAACTTGAAATTGTAGACTAGATGGAAGCCACAGAACTTTATTTCTTCTACAATATTGATAAATGAAGACTTAGGAACCAAAGATAGCATGTTTTGCATGTCTCAAAAGCCTTCTATAACAGTTTATTAGAAACCATCTGGTTTCATTAATGTTTTATCAAAAACCATCTGGCTGCTATATTGTTCAAGCTATTTAGTACTAAAACTTGCTCATAAATTAGCCAAAAGGAATGGCTATCAAACTATTGTGTAGGAGCCCCAAACAATGTTAATGTAGGTCCTATATAAACAGTTATTTTTAAAGTATTAGACTACACTGAGCTTCAACATTAAACTTCAAAAGTCTAAAAAATGTATCAGTAATAAAATTTGAAATTTAGCTTACTCCTCATGCCTCTTAATTTTATCCACGTGCTCCTACATGTTTAATTCTTGCCTAGTTGGAACAGGAGCTACAAAGTCAAAATGACGAACTGTATTTAAATAAAAAATATTAGGATTTTGTTTTTCAATGAAACACTGTAAACAGAGGATACCTGTCACTATGCCTCCAAAAAAATGGAGCCCTTCATCTTTGTATGTCTGCACATGTCCACTTTTCAGACTGTAAGCACTCTGGCAGGGTTTCTGGCACTGCTCTGAAATCTAACTGTACAGCACATGGCACAATTTAGAGTTGTACAGTGCCTACTGCTATGGGCAGCTAGGTAACTGATTGTAAATCCTTACATAATATACATTGTTTTAATAAATTGTACTTCCACTCATAATTATTCTACTGTTACATTTTCAGATCAGTAAAAAATGTCACCCTAAAATTAGGGCAGTTTGTAGTGATTTTGCTATTTATAGACAACCTTAAATTTACAGTGGATGGAAGAACTAAGGAAACCATATCTGAAGAACACATAGAAAATTTAGGACAAAACTGGCAAAGCAACAGGAGTTAAAAGATCCCTGGGAAAGAGCCCATAGCTGAAGTTGCCCGTAGAGAGAAAAGCTAGTGTAAGTTTTCTTTGATCAGCTCTCCAGACTTGTTCTGTTTCTTGCAATTCCTTTTGCATCCTCTGAATGTGTATGCACAAGCATCCTCAAAAAAACTATCCACGTGCGTGAGCAAATGATTTGGGCAGAATTTTCTGAAGAACGGGCAGTATGTGATGGCAGTCCCTCACGGGGCAGCCAGCTGGATGGTGTTTGTGTTGTGCTGCTGCAGAACTGGAGCATGGCCATAGTCAAACCTTGCAAAACGTTCAGAAGCTAACACTAATATTTCATTGAGTAACACCAGATGCATGTTGTCATGTACTATATTTGTAGCAATAGCTATATTATGATTTTAAACAAATTTTCTCTCTCCCTTTTGGTTTTTGTGCCTCCTTTGTTTTCTTTTCTAGCTGTTTTGCCACTCCATAATCCCCCTTCTCATTACCTGTTAATTGTCAGCTCAGTCTCTCTTGCAGGTACAACAGCAGAAATTCCTGTTCCAGGGCAATCTGAAAGGGCTTTCTCCAGAAGAAAAAAAAAAAGCGCAGTTTTAAGTGCCCACAAAGGTAGAAATTGAGATTTTTGTTTAGCAATCTTTGAAGCAAGCGATGGCCCATAAAAGTAGCAGATGCATTGAGGAGAAGACCACAAACAGCAAAGAAGTCAGTGGCTGCAGAGGGTCCTGAGGAGCAGTGAGGCTGCATTGCTCCTACAAGTGAGTCGGGATTCCTGCAGCTTCCCAGAGGCTCTGCAGCAGGAGCTGCCAGGAGCTGTTTGCACCTTCTTCTGTAGAAACACACAAAAAAGGACCACAAAAGTTAAAACCCCACCCCATTTCACACAGGGATGATAGTTCAGCCCCGCTGGGCACCAAGAGGAAGGCCCCGTGTTTCTCCTTATAGCCACTTCATTTTTCAGCTTGCTGTTGCTCCTCCTCATTTCAGCATGTGAAGTGTTTGCTTTTCAGTGTCCTACAGGCAGTGGGGTAAGAACATACCTGGGTTTTCTCCGTGAAAGGGAACAGCATGAAAACAAACACAGTTCTTTTTGAAACAAGGAGCTGGCAAGCAGCTAAAAAGTGTGTGGGCTGGTAATAGCACCGGGAGCTCTTTTTATATTACACAACAGTGTTGCCCAAAAGGACAGCAGGTGCCACGAAGAGGGTGCTTTGGGTCAAAACATATTAGTAGATATAAAAGCACTGTGTCCCAATCTGGGCATCTCTGTACAAGAGAGGCATGGAGTTCCTGGAGCAAGTCCAGTGGAGGGTGACAAAGATCACTAAGAGACTGGAATATGATGAAGAAAGGCTGAGGGAGCTGGGCCTGTTCAGCCTCGAGAAGACACGACTGAGAGGGAATCTCATCAATGTCCATCAGTTTCTGAAGGGGGGTGCCAAGAGGATGGAGCCAGGCTGTTCTCAGTGGTGCCCAGCAACAGGGCAAGAGGCAATGGGCAGAAACAGCTGCACAGGAAATTCCACCTGAACAAGAGGAAGAACTTCTTTACTGTGTGATTGACCCCACACTGGAATAGGTTGCCCAGAGGGGTTGTGGAGTCTCCCTCACTGGAGACATTCAAGAACCATCTGGACGCAATTCTGTGCCATGTGCTCTAGGATGACCCTGCTTGAACAGAGAGGTTGGACCAGATGATCCACTGTGGTCCCTTCCAACCTCACTGATTCTGTGAAAAGGCTGCAGCTGTCCTTCAGAACACAGTGAGAACCACTACGGAGCAGTCATGTTGTGCAAATTTGTACTGGTGGTGGCTCAGGATAGAGTCACGCAAGTCCAGGTTGTTGACACTATTTGTTATATTGCAGTTCCACATACAGACCAGGTCTTCACTATGCTGGAAAACAACCTCATGTATGAATTAAAGTGCTCTTCTCTGACAATTAAAAATGTGATTTATTTGCTCCATCATGGGACTAAAACTGGTGTCCTTGCTGTTTGTACTGCCCTTGTTTTTCTGAATGGTGCACTAATTTGGGTGAATGGTATCTGTAACAGGTGATGCAAGTACCCTTGGGAGGATGGCTTTCTTATTGCCAAAGAGACAACTCTTTGCAACTGGGAGATGGGATTGTATTTCTCCTGCAGAACCGGTTGCTGTCAGCTTGGGATGGAGCTTATTTGGTTCTCCCACAGTTACTGTCCAGCCTCACCAATGCCAACATACCACAGTGTGAACAAAGACAGTTTCTAAAAGAAAAGGAAGACCAGCTGTGTCCTGAGAGAATGCATTATCAGGAAAGGAAACAATGAGCAACCAGTACTGGGAAAGCATGAACTGCAGTCATTCCTTTTTCCTAGGACCTCATGACCGCATGCTTCAATACTAAGAATCATATTTCAGCACAAACTCTTTCCTCTAATTCCTTTCTCCCATCATGTCAAACAACCAATTCATGTTGGTGTCAAGAGCAAAGCATTCACACGAGCATCAACTTTAGGAAGCTTTACAGCTAGATAAAATAAAATGAAGCTCCTACTATGTCTTTTTTTTTTTTTTGGTGATGTGGCATTCTCTTTTTCAGTTCCTGAAATTCACAAAAGGTGAATATAATATCCTAGAGTTCTCTACCCTGCATCAACTTTAACTGAAGCTTTACTCTGTCTGCAAAATGAAAGGGGACTTGTTAAAGAAGGGCTAGGCTCACCATCCTTTAGTAACTAGAGAACTCAGAAAAAGTCAAGCTTGCCCTAACTAACCTATTTGCAGTGCTCTCTTAGGCAAAGTCCTTGGTAAAAGATTTTCCCCGCCAAAGGACTTCATAATTTGGTGTGTTATTTTTGAACCTCATAAGAAAAATTGATTTTTCCATCCAAAAAGCCTATATAGCTCTAGCTGCCTTCACAGGGTTTGCTTCATTGACTGCAGTGCAAGTAGCAAACAATGAATACAAGCAGGATTATCTCTTGACTTCACTCCATCTTCAATCTGTCAGTTGCCAAAATGATAACAAACCTAGCAGTAAACAAAACTGTAAATCTCTTTCAGCTATTAGACAGATTCTCATCTATTGATAGATCTATATAATCTTCCTTCCCTTAGGCAGCCATCTAGGCATTGCAGACATATCCTCGTAAAAACCTAAGGAGGAGAGGATTTTTCAAGGCTAATACTTCAAAGTTAACATATAATATAATTCAAAGTTAACTTAATGCAACCTTCATTTCTTTTTTTCTAACATAAGCTGAAAAGGAAGAAATTTGTAATTTTGGAAATCAGTTTTTATAAAGACATTTTAATAAAGACAAACAATGTTAACTAAGCAAAAAAAAAAGTACTTTTGAATTCTAACAGCTGGTTTCAGTAGATGCAAGTGAAACATCAGGGCATAAAACCCTCACGGGGAAGCAGTGCCCTAATATTTAGAGGAAGACAGTAATTCCTGGAACGTGTGAAATTACAGTCAGAAACATCAGCGGATGTTCACACACAACATCTTGTGTTCCAGGAATTTATTACTGTTTCAAGAGCCTGTAAAAACTTACATCAACGAACTGAGACAAATTCTCAGTTAATGTAAGCCTCAGTTACACTCAGCTCAGTAGAGCAATATTGATTTACTTCAAATGGGAGTTTGCACAAAGTAATTTCAAATATTTCCCTTGGTACAGAGTAAGCAAAGATACAAATTCATAAGTATACATCAGAATTTGGTATCTGGCCAGCTTTTCACCCCATTTAAAAACAGAGAGTAACCTTACAAATTCTTATGCATACAACAGAGAGGTCTAAATTAAAAATCAATAAACCAAGCACAGAGAACAACATTTGCAACGTGAAAGATAGCTAACAGCAAAAAACAACAACAAAAAAAGCCAAAATGTGTTGGTTACTATGTAGAGCAAGCTTTGCTCAGCTGTCAGTGTTTTTCCTCACACTATGGAGGTTTGAATCATTTTGCAGTAAGCAAAATGACTTTAAAATAGAGATTACTGTAAATGAACAGACAACTGAGCTTAAACACAAATTGGATGCAAGGCCTATACAAGCCAAGTTTACCTTGCACTTTTGTAGGGCAGGACAGCCTGTTTTGTCTGGGTAGCACTGACCACACTGTGGGCACTTGGCATGGCATGAGCTTGAGGGGCAGTCATGAGAAATTCACTCCATATCCATTTCTCTGTATGAGAAATTCCTCCTGCCCTAGGTGTTCATGAGGAGGGCATCAATAACAAGCATCCATTGCAGTCCTCCTCTCCCTTTTTATAATTGTGAAAAAAATATTGCTGCTTCTATAAACCACAACTTTCCCAGCAACTTGAACTAATGCTTGTTATTTCAGATACCAATTAAACCGTATCAGATTTCTGTGAAATAAATCAGCAATGAAGTCATTCCCCCTGAGATGATGTGAAACTTCCAAAGTTCTTAACCCAACAGAACCAAAATGGCTGGATTCCAAAAAACCAGGAGCTGATTCTTGCCCACTATAAAGACTGTTTTTCTTTCGGCCTCTATCCTAATTCTGCCATGTATAACAGCTTGAGGATATTTTGCATGGTAACAAGTTTATAGATCCAGTTTTCCCGGCTCTTCCTGAAAGCTCCATGTTCCCTCCCACCAAATCTTTACAGACACTGAGGCTGTGAAGTGCTGCAGAACTGCAGTCAGGAATTTCACGTTGGTCAGGAGTCACACTCACTGTACTCCCACATTTTTCAAGATCCTAGTCCATCCATATTGCATCTTATACACATGTGGTGGGACTGTGAGACATACTTGAGATCTGATTGGCAGAGCTGTCCTGAATCACAAACTCTCAGGGAAAAACCACCACACTGATATGCTTTCTTTCCAGTTATTTATTTTATCCAGTAAATACCGTGTTTCCTTGTTTTTAAAAGTTGTTTTATGGACAACATTTAGTTTGTGGTTTCTGCATTCATACTAAAGCATAATATTTATGCTGCACATCTGTCTTCTAAAAACTGCTTTTAAGAATAAGCTTCCTGCTCTACATGGATTCCATCAGCTTACCCCTTTTCCTGCCCCAGTGTCTGGCACAATAGCCATGCAGCAGAGCTGTACAGAGCAGTACAACTGGAACACTGCACAACTACCAGACAGATTGTAAGAGTGATAAATAAGGGTTCTAGCAGATGGAAGCTCTTTCCTACTTGCCATTTTGCAAAGTGTAAAAAAGCACAGATCACTACAGCAGTGAGATTTGTTTCAGCTGCCACTAACAACCTTTGAAGAAAGATGCTTACAACCCCTGGGAAAAAGTCAGGGTGCTCTGTGACCTTTTGCAAGTATGATTTATTAACATCCAACTAAATTGGTTACAGAGACAAAAATAATAAATCAAGTTGTGCATCAAGGTACTCCAGCGTTATAACAAATTTTTAGAGTGAAGCAGAAAACAGGGATGGTCCTGACTACAGAGAGACTTCTCAAATATCTGAAAGTCAGTGATAATTCTAATACATAAGATACCGTTCCTCATTCTGAAATCACTAATGCCCTATCGAAACAAACAACAAATTCAGCATTTAGCAGCTTTGCTTATGTAATACCTCATACATGGGGTATGTTTTTCCAGTACCAGAACTAGCAAAATACTGTTAACACAAAGACTTTCAGACTCTCATGGATGCCAACCATCTCCAAGGTGTGGAGCTGACGGAGGTTCTCTCCTTGTGGATCAACATGCCAAACAAACATTCTCATAAGCTTTGATACAGCTTTGTTTTACACATTAAAAGCACCAAACCCACAATTTTTATTAAAAAAAATCAAGCGTTTAAAATAATTATTTAACATATGGCAACTACTTATGTGGAAAATTTCTCTTATTGCTTTCAAAAAGCTGCAGCAAGAACAGTATCTAAGAACTGAGCAGTACAGTAATACATTTGGTGGCAAGTTACAGCATTTACTAAGTTTCAAAAGATAATCCAGATAATGTGCAGTTTTTTAGGAGCCCACAGCTGCTGAAGTAAGTTGCACCCATCAATAGCTAGAAAATAGGAAGGATGAATTTGTGAACACGGTAAATTTTATTCATTGTAGGCATAATTCATGAATGAACACACACTCAACGAAAACACCCTTTCATTTTAATGTCACTCCTTGGAATAGCACCATCTCATTCTAGCCCTTGCAAGATGTATTCAGTTATGTGGACGGGTTGGATGTCATCCTTCTCTCTATTAAAATGCACCATGGGTGAAGTTTTGCACTCCTCTTCAGCTTGCCCCCTCTGTGTGAGTTGTACACAAAAAAAGAAGCCATACTGAACAAAATAAGATATGCTCAAAGTTTCCTGCTCTGCCAAGCTGGTCATTGGGAGAGACAACACAAGAGATTTACACAAAAGCAGGTGCAAGGACATTCATAATTAGGATCTGCTGAGAAGATACAGCTGCATGTTTCCATAGCACACTACCCTTACCAGGTCTGACTCCACAGTGTAAGAAAGTCTTGTTCACAGCCAAGGAAAAGATACAGCAGGAGGCCATTATGTTTATGGGGAAAGAATAACTACAGCCTCTAGGCATGGTTTATCGTTTGTTAGAACTGACTGTTTTCCTATTCATCAGGTTTTTTTTAATAAAGAGAAAAATAGGACACTGAATAAGGGACCACAGAGAAAACCTGAACAGGACTGTAAACAGCTGAGGGAAAGTGTGGGGCAGAGAAAGGGGTGAGGTCTTTGTTAGGTTGGTGTTTTTTGGTGGGGTTGTTTGTTTTGAGACCAGCACTGGACCTTTGTGCAACATGAAAGCTGTCCCTTTCTGGGCCCTAGTCCTGGTCCCATGAATTGGTATTCTTTCTGTACAGTGATCTGGATTCAACACTAAGCTGCCAGATAATATGGTGTTTGCTACTATTACATCCTTCAGGGGCCAGGTTTCAAAAGAAAGCAGCAATCCTGTTTCTAGTCCTTCAGAGAAAACTGGTTGGTAGAAGAACAGATCTCCAGGATGTTTCCTTCTCAAAATTTGGGCTGGTATCAATCTTCCTTCCAGGCATCTAACTTTCCAAGCTCTGCATAAAGAACCTAAGTACAGACTGCTGGGTCTGTATTTCAAAAAGCATCCAAAAGGAGTAGATCAGTGCTGACAAACTATCCCACCAAGCATATCTCAGAGAACAGAGCTCCAGAAAGGAATGCAGTAATTAATGGTGCATTCTAGTTCTACTTGGTCTAAAGGGCACTTCACGCTATCCAGAGTTGCCTCCTGAACAAGTGATGCTGTACCAAAATCAGGAACTAAGCATCAAGCCTGCAAATCTGAAAGTAGAGCTGTGGGTTTCTGTTCCTATGTACAAGATTTCCCAGGATTTTTTCTTTTTCTTTATATGCTTTACAACTTGAAAGCTGAAGCAGGGTTTCAATACCCAAAGGCCTGAGCTGCTCCATCACCTTGACAGAAGCTTATACCGAGGGTTTTACTTTGTAAAGAGACACACAAAGGCAGAGCTTCTCAAATCGGCCTCAAAAATCATATTAAGTGATATTAATAAAGTCACAAAATAAGAGAGCTATAACAGCAGGCAAGGGTCATCAGGAAATTTTAAGACTGATCCATTGAGCCATGCATGTTGGGGATCACAGGTATGTATGAAATGAAGCAGTTAAGTTGCCTAATATGTTCTTTTTTACTATTCAGGGTAGAAATAGTGGGTAAAAAGGTCCCTCAGTGTCAGTTATTAAAAATAACAGTTGTCTTAATTATACTGCAGAAAGCGAATATAAATTTTGTACCCATTAACACAGCTGAAGTTTTGGGGAAGAAAATTACCAGAATTTCATATTTTGCCGAGAATAACTTTATAGAATATATTAAGGTTTGTGAATGTTGAATATATTTACATGCAGAAATACACAGAACTAACATCAAGACAATTTTCTTCCACTTCTTAGTGTACAGTTAACAGAAGTTTAACAACTAAACCAAATTGCTTCATACAAAAGTAAGCAGGGAAAACTACACTGCAGCTGGAAATGTGGGGCCAGAGGATCATTTGCAACTGGTTACATTCTGTTTGGAGGTGTGTATTAGAGGTTTACAAAAGGAGCAATTGCTTGTTCAGTGATTTTGCTTCATGCATTTACAAAATGCCCTGGATTATTCTCAGGCATTTTTATGGAGACAGTACTAAAATTCTGGAGTTTATTTTCTTGATATGGAAATTTTGATGAAGAAGTTTTTATACAAGGCACTGCTCAGCCCAATGCTTCTTGTCATTAATCCCACGTATTTCAGACAGTTTAGGTTTTAGAGAAATCAGACTTGGCACTGCCAGTCTGATTTCTCAACAATCATGACTCAAGTACCCCATATGAGATTTGTTTTGTCTAATACCTGTATGGGGGAATCCCCTCCACACACAGACTATACAAACCCAGCAATCAGATCAGACAGTATCACAGTAGCTGCCAAATACGACAATGAGCAAGCTTAATGCAGCCTCCACAAATTTAGCTCCTTTTCTTAAAAGCTTTTATTTCCTCTACCCTCTTTTGTTTTTAAATGAACCCTATTTTTAGTATAAATTGTAATTACCAACAGCAAGGATAATTACAATTGTCAACTCATTTCTGTGCCAGGTTTTGACAGTTAATACAAGGGTGAAAGACAGGAAGGGAACAAGTCATGAAGAGAACCTCATTTTCCTTGAAAAGCCAAACAGCCCCCAAAGGTTTAAGATTTCCTTTGGAATCAAAGCCCAGATTTTGTCTTCATATAAATGTGAACCTTGCCTTGCTGGCATCGTAATCAAGTTTTTCGAAGACATATTAATTAGAAATAATTATGCTAACTTCTTTGGTAATAAATTACAGAAATGATGGTGAGGCAGAGATGCTGGGCAAAATGAAAAATGGTGAAAAAGCATTCACCTGCCTCTGAGACAATGAGGCTTCAAGGTAACGGAAAGCAAAATTCAAATATACATCTAATCTGACACCACAGATATTGTTTAAAATTCAAAACCTTCATAGTATTTCCTTCATGTTACATATAATACATGGATCCATTTTTAATGGATTTTCTCTAGAACAATGCAGCACAATTGCAGTAAAGTGCAAGCTTTTCTAAGCTACTAGTCTGTCTTCCTAGGAGTCTACTTTATCCATGCCATGTCCAGTTGTTCCAGTCATAAACCAATTTAACATGCCAGCATTAGGGTTTTTTTTGTGTCTTTACAGTGGCATGCACAGAAAAGAAAAAGGGGGTGGTGACAGGATACAGATCTATCACATGGTAAACTGCATTGCTGCCAGAGTTGCAGACACAGAGCAGATTTGAAGAATCATTGATCAGGCTTGGGTTGCAGATAGGAATGCAAATTATTCTGTTAATGACTATGGCATTGCAATTTGATGGAAAAAACCAAAAATACTGCCCATCTCTAGAATCTTCATTCAAAAGTGAGGCATCTGCTACATTTGTTTCCTGCTAAATTTCTGACCTATGGTTTAGTAGCTTCACAAATTGAGCCATATGTACAAAATTACAGCAAAGGGATGCAATTGATGTAGTGCAAGACACTTAAATATTTATCTGAACAAAACAAACAAACAGAGGAAGATCAATTACTCCATACACTTCTCCATAAGGCAGATGGTAGTTTTTTAAATATAAGATCTTAAATATGTTATTTATTTCTTAAGAGGTAGAAAATATCAAAATACTAGGAAAAAATTTCTAGCTTAAAACAATCAGTTTGCTTACTTTTTAAAAAGTCTTACTGTTGCAATTTTTAATTTAATAAAAACAAATGGAGCTATGGAAGCACAGGATTTCGTGCTCTGTATAGATTTCACTTACTGGAAAAAGAGAGAGCTTCTTCATCTAGTCAGTGCTCAAGCAGTATATACAAATGATCTCCTCCTCTTGCCCTGTTGGGGGCTATAAATTTGAAGTGAAAATTTTTCCCAGTGGAAAATTTTGGCGATTCCTGACTTTCTAGCACTACATTTAACCAGGTACAGTTTATGCATAAGGCAGTAGAACCACCGACGTAAGCTCAGAACTACCTCTTCCATAATGCTAAGAAGAAAGTTAATAGAAACAAAAGCTCACTTAAATCTTTCCTACAGACAGCAAAATACCATACTCAGATTCCAGCACCAGCTGATAATCTGTTTTAGCAATTTATACCAGCCCAGAGACAGGTGAACTACTCATTGCACTGTGGAAGCCTGCCTACAGTTTGAGTTACTAAGGCTTGCACTCTAATTCCTCAGCACAGCTAGGAGAGGCTGATGCTACTGTCTCCAATGCAATTCAGTAAGGCATAATTTAACTTAGAACCGACGTTATTACACATCGAAAAAGTAGTGTAAAAGCTCCTCTCTTTTCCATCTAGCTGTTAACATTCAGTACAATTTATTAAATATTTTATAAAAAGAAGTTAGGATATTTATACATTCAAACAATCACTGCAGTAGTTGAGTAAAGGAAACGAATTATCAGATTCTAAATTAAGCACAATTCTGGAGATACGCACATATGCACACACCACACACATATCCTGTATGTGCGTGTGTATATATACATGTGTGTATATATAGATATGGATATATAGTTACATTTTATATATATGTCTTTTATAGCAGATCCAAGAATACAGCACAGAATATCTTCACTTAGCTCCTCGTTCACCAGAGGACAGGATTGTCCAGTTTGGAAAAACCAGGTTCTTTTCTAAGGTCCATGTAGGTTCCATTGCTCACCCAGGAGTCATCGCTGGATTTCCTATCAAAGATTAAACAAATGTAAGCTTATATTTTCCATCCATAATGCTGTGTAATGCAGTGTAGCACCACACACAGATACCAAATCCAGCCCATGAACCAGGAGCAGTGCAGCTCATTACAGCCTGCAAACAGGGAGGTACAGCTTGGAGAGCTGAATGGGTGTGTCTGTACTGGGCCATGGAAAGGCATCTGAATAGCCTAATGTTCACCTGAGAACATCACTGTTGAAGAGCCAAACACATTAATTCATATCTGCTCTAATACTTTTGCTATATAATAATTAAATTCTTTATTCCATCATTTAAATCTACAGCATAAATCTCAGTTTTCCAATTCTCATTGTAAGGATTCAAATCCTCATTCTTACTCACAATTCTCATTGTGAATGTACAATCACAAAGTATTAGACTTTGCCTTTATCCTGCTTCCCTTTAGTAGGTGTGATTGGCATGTGATGAGCTAGCTCACCCAGCTTGTCACAGATGTAGTAGTCTAAGACATCCCCTTTTGCACCTATTTAAAACATTTCTGTGTTCCTCAGAAGTACAGTATATATGCATCCAGAAAAAATAAGATCCCAGCTCTGCTAATGGGCCCATGCAACATTCATCTTGGCTCCAACTCTTTCATTGCAGGAGAACAGAGAAGCTGGAGGGCAAAAGACCACATCCTCACTAGCATTCCTTTTTGTCTTTCGATGGCTGAAGTCTCCTGTTTAATTGATTTACAACAGGAAGAGATAAAGTGCCCTCAGAATGATAATTCTCTCCCCATAAAATAGGGGAAACATGTTCAAAAATAGCCCTGGAAACGAAAGGCTCCAATTCTGCACATTTCCACAACACGCAATCCCACTGAATTCAGCATTTCAGCAGAGGTAATTAGGCTAAATCCAGCTACTTCACCTTGCTTCAAAGAATCAAAGATGCTACATTCACTCAAGCAAATTCAAATGTAGACTAAATATCAATTGCCATCAAGGCAAAAAAAAAAAATTTCAGGGACGCACTAATGAAAAAGTAAAACATAACTCTGAGTGTTAACTAAGTCTGGATTATTCTACATCACCAAAGTACAAACCCAAAACACATAGAGGAAGCCTGGAGCAAACTGGAGCCTGCCACATGGCAATTTAGAATCAGAGCTATGATAAGAATTTCAATAAATGATAGCATATGATAATTATTATCTAGTACCTGAAAAATCTAGGCTGATGCTCTAGATTGTTTTCTTCTAGCACCTTCCGTCGCTCTCTCTGTAGCTGCTCAATCCTCTGCTTTTGTACTTCAGCTGCTTCCACGTTCCCTTCTTCTAGAAACCTGCAGCAGCAGGGATATGAGACAACTGGTCTCCTGCCCCCAGGAGAATCTAATCTCTCCAGCAGGTATTTCACAGTGTTTGAAAGGTAAACAGCTACCTCTGCAGACAACTGCACTATGAAAAAAGCACTTAAGGAAAACTAACTCTTGTAACAAGCTCAGAGTCACAGTTATATTAGATTCTTCTACTTGGAAATTTGCAAAAGTAAAAATTTCACCACAGAAAGAAGTTTCAAGTGTCAAGTGTCTCCGTTTTTGGTTATTCAAATACTGTATGCTCAACATCCAGTACTTGAAGTGCTGAAGTTTTAACATCCTTGGAAAGGCAGTTATCTAGAAGCATCCAAGAGCCAATTTTAGGACACACTTCCATAATGACTAGAGCATCTCTCCCTAAGTGATTACAATGTCTGTTTCAGATGCACATTAGTGCAAAAATAGAAATGCACTGCAGGTATCTACACAAAATAGTCTGAGTCCAGGGTAAAGTGAGTGTACAGAAGATTAACCACTATTTTGGGAAAATATTTCAGAGTTAAAGCTTCTTACCTTTGGTCTGGCCTAAAACGTGTATCAGTGGATGGGAGTAATGACCTGGTTTGCGGGTCCAGTTCATTCAACTCCAGTGCAAATTGAGTAAATCCATACCACTGTTCATAGTCTTTAGGCATTGGATCTACAGAAGAAAAGAGTACATTCAGAATTCCAACTAAATGCTGTTATCTTGAGAAGGAAAAGTTCAAGCTCCCTCCAGTCATTTGTTTATCCCTGATGCACAGTGTCAATTCTGAGGGAACAAGAGGTTTTTAATAATGTGACAAAAGAGAATATCCCCCTTGATAGCTGCACTGCACCAAGACAGATTTCTGTTCTCTCAGCTGAATCACAGCACAACTGTGATGAAGGCCATGCTATTATCACAGGGTTTTTTCAAACCACAGTAGACAAAACCCCACAAGCTTGGGAGAAACTCAGCTATGTCTGTCATTACAGAACTGAGCTTTGTGGGCTATCCTCCAGTGTTTAACACATGAAAAACTCTGCACAAGCAGTAGAGGAGTTTGTTCCTTTTTCTTCCCCTTTTTTCTCCTTCCTGCTAGAGTCCTCAATACCCACTTCATGCCCAAATATGAAAATGAGGGAGAATGGAGAAAATGCAGGCAGCCACGGGATTAAGTTCTCATATTACTTAAATGATACATTCTTCTGATCTAGCTTTTAAATGCTTGACAAAAATCTAATATTCTACAGAGAAATAACAAGAAGTTGGGACCTAATAAAGAGATGAAAACAGTAAGCTTATACTCAAGCAGATCTCAGTTTCTGTTCTGATCACTAACTTGCTCTCCATATGCAGTTTGAAGATGAAGTTGTCCCACAGTATAAACTTTCATGCCACTTCCCAAAGAGTCGATGCACAACTTTCCCAGATTTATCCATGACACTGCCTTCAATCTCATGTGCATTTGGATTCCAGTACTTTGCCTACAATTAAAAGGAACAAGGGAAAAAACAGAAAAGATCTCAAGTGCAGGCCCTTTTGCCATGCCAGTAGCACCAGGCTGTAGAGCAGTTTTCTGAAATGAATATTCATTTAGGTGTGCATTACAATATCATATGCAAACAACTGCTGTTAGTACCGTTAAAATATTAACTTATTAGTATGTTAGCTTATCAAACTACTAACATTGAGAATTGTATTTATTTTGTTTGCCTTTTTTTAGGGGCAGTACGAGGTAAAGAGCAGCTGACCTTGAATTTTGCCCAAAGACAGTTGATCCTGAGTCCTGACTTGGTTATCTACATCTCTCCCAAATTTGCAGAAGAGGAAGAGAAGGAAATCATACATTAATCTCCACCCTCAACAATTTACAGCATCAAAGGTGTAAGATTTGCAGGCTCTCTGGCTTTAATATTTGAACTTTAAACATTGCAGCTCTGAAAATACATTAAAGTACTTTCAAGTAAGTATTTGGGAAGAAAAAAATCACCCTAATGCTTCTTAGAAAGCACAAAGTATTCAGGAAAACAAATTTAAAAAAGACTTCCTGGGGAGCATGCCATGATGCTTAGGTACACTGAAGTACTTCTCTTGTATCTGTATGGTCTGTTCTATGTCAAGCAGAGCCTTTCTCCATCAGTCAGATACAGAAAATGCAGGCTAAGGTACGTCTCTTAGGACGATTTGAAAAACTATTTATCAGGTTAGAAATTTTGGCATTGCTTTACATTGTCGTTGATTTTCCTTTCCTAAGAGGTCATCTATTGCCAAAAACTAAATCTAATTTCAGTTATAAGGACAATTCCTGAAGAAGTCATATATATTGTACTGGAGCAAAAGCTTTGAGTAACACCACAACCTCTCACCTAAACTCCTCTGAGTACCTGCAGAGGGCTAGAAAAGAGCATCAGGAGAAGCACCCTGCATAAGCACTGGTCCTACAGCTGCTGAATGAATGCAACCACAGCACGTGCCAGTGGGTTAGCAGGAGGCATGTGGTAAACCACTGTCAGTAGACACCTCATGCCTACATCTCTCTTCAAACCCAGAGTAGGTTTTCCATCATATTCCTTTCCCCATAATTCCTGCATTTCCAGTGGAATCACTCAAGACAGCAGTTGCTTCTCTTTTTTGTCTGGCTCTGCCTAGTGAGTGGTAGCTCCCTCAAAGCTAAAGTTTTCAAGGAATCACAGGTAATTACATCTTGTAAGCAGAAGTACTAAGCTCCAGCAGAGAGCATCCTCCCACAGCTGTGCCTGTTAGAAAAGGCAGTGCCAGCACTGCTGTGGCTACTTCTGTGGTTACCTTTATGAAAGTCAGTTTGCAGTGGCAAGTGTCATCATTGAGATTTTTTATGATGATCTCTCCGTAGTGTTCAATCCATCTTTGCCCACTTAAGATGTTATGGATGCAAGATGTCACCTTGTTCCATGCAAAATGGTCTTTAAAACTGCAAGGAAAAATACACACAAGGAAAGTCTCATGCCATGGTCATGTGAGCTCAAACTTGAGAAAAAAAAACTTGCAGAGAACTTAATTAGAGAAACCAAATAAACAATTTTTTACTAGAATGCTTCATCTTTTTGTTCCACACCTTCTCAAAAACAAACCCTATGACAGCAATCCCACCTCCCAGGAAATCCTTTTCACTTCTGCTGTATACTTTGGTCTTGAATTCAGTTTTCTCTCAATTTACTTGTCCTTCTTTACCAGTTTTAAGTTTCCAGAAGTAATCACTCCGGTATCTTCTACCACCTGAGATGCCCATTCCAAGCTGGTAACACAGTGACAATGGAAAACACAAGGACATGGGCCACCAGAGTGATCCAGACATGTCCTGAGAGGAATGAGCTTGGTTCAAGCTCTCAAGGCTAAGCCTAACGTGTGCTTCAGGCAAGAGCAAAAGTTCTCACCAGGCAGTTCCAAGATGCATTTGCATACTGGAAAACAGCAGACAGGGAGAGATAAACAAATACCAATAGGGAATACAACATTTTACCTTTTATGAAAGAAGTAGGTGCTCTTATAAAACAGCTTCATAAAGAAACAAGAAAAGGAAAGTCTCATGAGGACATATATTCTACAATTTGTTCTGGGTATGGATGGCCAACTCACTACTGGTAAGGTAAAATATAAACTTACAAAGCACCAGTTTCCCCACAGCAAGTGCCTCACACACATCCTGTGAAGTTATTACAATCTTCCCCTACCTCCCCTTAATCACTTTCTGCTTTGTAAGGGCACACACAAGGACAGTTTGTACAGACTAGCAGATATGCAGCCAATTTATCCCACAGTAAACTGTTTTTCTGCCCTTACGTATGTAGGTCGCAGGCTTATCACAAATGCTAAAAAGAAAAATGTTTTTGTTTCAAAATGAACCTTAATACTAAAGCTTAATTTTTCGCTATAGCCTCGGCACTTTTTTTTTGTACCCAATTCTGTATCAAATACACAGGGATACAAACCAGCACATGGAGATCACATATGAATCAGATTGCTTTGCAGCCCATCAGCCCACCACAGGCCCTAATACATTAATTGTCTTGGCTCTGAACGCTCATTCACATCCTAGAAACCTTTCATTCCAAAGCTTAGGGTAGCTGCTATGAACATAGTATCCAAAAGGTAATGTACAAACGATGTTATCTTACTGTACTATAATTTTATCCACTTAAAAGAAAAAGGCATGCTTGGTCTGATGAGTGCTAGGTTCTTGAATTCTTTGGTTAGTTATTTTTTTTTTTTCAGATGGCAGAATAATTAATTTTGTACTCTCCCACTGGAAAACAGATTTAATTGGAACAATACTCAACCTTTAGACCTCTGGTCCTGCAAACGTGATGGATATAGGCCAGATTTTAAGGGATTTTAATTGCTCATCAATAATGGGCACTCTGACAAGCCAGCATCAGAACACTGCAGATTTTTATTTAAAAAAAAAAAAAAAAAAACCAAAAGGAAAAAAACCCAATGATTCTCAACGCTTCACTACAGTGGCTGCTTCCTTGGGTAATAAACACCAGATATGTAACTGGTTCTACTTATCACTTACAGCAATTATTTCTGCAGTGATGATGGCTGTTGGCCTCGCCTACAGACCAGAACCCCACGGTGTCAGGGTCCCTACAAATATAGTTACAGAAGACAGGAGGGACAACACCCTTTCCCCCAAACCCATGTTCAAGCAAAAGAATTCATAGCTTCCTTTACCCTCCAGTTTTTCCCTGTGAGTTTAAAATGCATTAAGGTTAAAATTCAACTGAAGTATGAAAATAACAACTTTTTTTTCAAGGTACATGGGAGTGGTGTTTTTTTTTTTTTTCCACTGTTTGTTTTTCATAACCTTTGAAAGAGTTAGTGCTTCTGATTTATGCTTCTGGCTTTGGTTTGGTGGGGTCTTTCTTCCTCAGCTTTTCTGTTTAAATTAAATCATAGGCACCAGTTCTTCCAAAGGTCTAAGAGGGCAGAGCAGAGCTGGCTGTCCTCTGAATGAATGTGGCTCCAGTGTGTGCAAGCACATCTGTGCCCGTGCACGAACGGCAGTGCCCGACTGCAGCACTTACGCTGGAAGAGTTACATGTGTTGTGCCAACTGGAACAATTTCCATTGACTTTCCCCAGAATTTGTTTTTCCATCTGACATCTGGAACAAGAAGAAAAAAAATACAGGTTTAGTCATAGGTGGGTGAATCAGGCTGTTTCTAGGCTCTGCTTTATTTTCAAGAAATTCAAAATAACAAAGTACAACAGCAGTATTCAAAGAATGTTGTGGGACCTTTAAACACTGGTTGGTGGGTTTGTTGTTGTTGCTGTTTACTTTGTTTGATTTTCATCATATTATTGGTTATTTAGCAAAGTAACAGATGTTTAACAGTCCTCTCAAAAACTTTTTCAAAAGAGAAATCTGAATAAGCTGTAGGCAGCATATACTTGTCTGCAATTCAGCTGTTAGTGAATGGATGTAGACATTTTCAAAAACAGAAGCAGAATTTCAAACACAAAACTATAACAAGAACATCCACAGTCAAGAGGCGAAAGGTTTCAAAGGGCATGAAATGGCAGAGGGATTTAGTCCAACTCCCTCTGTAAGTTTAACTGGTCTTTTGAAATCTTGTTTGAATTACAGAAAGAAGCGTCCAAGTCTCACATAATTTCTTGATAAAGATAAGAAAACTCAGTGCAAGTTTAGCCAAATTTATTGAGCAAAAGCACCTGGAAGAGAAAGAAACAAAGCAGCATGGCAAAAGGGCTGTAGAGTTAAACTGGGCTAGATATTCAAGCAGTAATTTTCGTAGTAACTTCAGAGCTCAGGGGAATAGCACCTTTCTGATATTAGATTCTAGGAACTCCATTCCCTGCCCAACATTAAAAGCGGGGAAAATTCAACTCTAGTCTCAAAAAGATGCTAGTTCTAACACGAGGAAAACAAAACACTGTTTCCTGTGCAATTCTGGGGGGAAACTCTTATGCTGGCTGTGAGATAGTGCCCAAACCACAATTAGATTACTCAGGTATCTCCCGAGTATGTATGTACAAGTGATGAGTGAGCCACACCAAGCTGCCTATCATTGCAAAGACTAGAATGGGATATAGGGCAGAATTCTGCATGCAAAAAAGTCACTTTTCTTAGCACATGAGAAAAGGACCTTTTGGGTTTTTTGGTTTTGAAGTCTGATACTGGGTTAGCATCTTCAGTGACAGTGATTCTGTTGTGATTCCTACGCAGCACAACAAGAGCTCCAAAGCTACTTCGAGTATGATGTTGTTGAGGCAAATTCTGTCCTGGCTTTCTCTCTTCTGCAGTGGGATGGAAGACAAAGGGAAAAGGTACACCCTACTGAGTTTAACAGTAAAGTGCACTACCAGATTGTGCCAAATTCTATGTTCTCATAAATGGCAAAGCTGTCCCACAGACATCAGCACGTGGGAAACATCTTGGGAGCCAGTGTGCAACTTGATCATGCAAGAATTTTAGGACAGAAGAGAAAAAGCGAAGTGTTATTTCAAAGCTATGCTCACACTTATTCAGGCACAGATGCTGTGATCGCTGAAGCTTCCTTCATTTCCACTGGTCATGTGTCAACACTCCTCTGCAACAGCAGAGCCAGCTTCCTAAGTCATGGAAAGCTATTTCCAAACTATCAGTCCCTGTAGGAGCCCAGTCTTCTAGTTCACTAGAAATGATCAGGAGATTTCTTGATGATGAAACACATGAACTAAGGTCAGTGTCTGGTGGATGACAGCACTACCCTGGCAATGTTGCTGTCTCCTTTACAGCTGAGAAGGTGACACAGTAAGTTAAAGGATCTTGGCACACAGAAGGAACTGAACTCACTGAGAAGCTGCTTTTATGATTAAATTGGTGTTAATCTTTCCACATAAGTTAATACAACCTCATTACAAGAGGTTGCAGCATTTTAAAACTGCCTTTACAATGGAAAAAAATCATTGTCTAGCCCTCCCAATAAGCTCAGCTAGCCACATTTAAAAACAAAGCGAACAGAAACCCCCAAGCCCTGCTGCACCCTGATTGAATGTCCTGTGCTCATCAAGACCAAATCTCACATTCTCACATTAATCAGATTCTCAGCTCTCATTATTATAGAAGAACTTCATTCTCTAAACAGAAGTGTTAAAATATTTGAGTGATAACAGTTGTCAAGATCTGTTAAACAAATCAGTCTCGTCTATTTTTATTAAGACAGGCTGCTATCCAGTCTTATTTATACAGTATTCAAGTTACTGAATAAATTTTTGGTCATCTTAGCTTTTGGGCTAAGAACAAAAGGATACTTGTGTCCCTGTATTTGTTTACAAAGCAAAGAATTACACAGACTAATAAAACCCAGACGAATGGGTTCCAATTTCGGTTCAGTATGGCTCCATCTGTAATAACTATAATCAAGTCAGCAGAGTCAATCAGAACAAAAAGGATTACAATGTGGCTACATCCTGATTTGACAAACCCCTGGGTGAAGGATTTTAAGTGAGTTAAAAGGCACGGTTATGTTCTGTGTACACTCCAGAATTCTCTAACCACACGGGTACTGTTACTGGCTGACACCTTCACTAGCAGTACCCAGCAAACAAAGCTCCAACACACACACCTTTTGAAAAAAACCATCAGTAGTCAAAGAGCACAAAAATCTTACATACTGTGATAATGGCAGCAGAGAAAGAGAAGGCAAATGTATTTATCCTTGCTGTTACGCTCATTTTTGAAAACTGCTTTCAGAACAGGTTTACAAGATTTGCCAAAGTTCAGAATTTAACTTGTAGTTTTCTCATGCTGTCTTCGAACTTGTTTTATAAATAGCTTGAGATACAATTCTTCTTTATACTAAAGAACAACATCCCCCCCAAAACCCCAAGCAAACCTGATTTTAAAGAAGAGCAGATATTTGTACATTAAAAACAATAATCAATTAATGTTACATTAAAAAAAAATCCAAACACAGCAAAATATCTTGTCAATTTTTATAATAGCAGAAGATCCAAGTGAGAAGCATGCAAGTATAGGCTAGCATTTCATAAAACCATTCTAATACAAATTTAAGCAAGGAATTTCAACTTTTCCTAATTTCTGGATATTTTGTGTTAGACATACAATGAAAATATTATGAACAGTGTAAAAGTAAATGACAGACTGAAGAGTTACCTTGCCAAAAAGCAAAATTCACAGATTCAGCATGGCATGCAGAAATAGGTGGATGGTGACTGACCTAATAGCAAGACATGAAAGGAGAGAGGGGAAAAAAAGATTAACATATGAACACTTGAACAGTCGTTTTGGTTTGGCTTCTTTTGTTTTGTTTTCTCCTTCATTCCCATATGGCATTTACAATCTGATCGTTAATTTTCCCTTTGCAGTTGTGTCCTGAAGGGGGAGGCAGTGAGATTAATAAAGGTTCTGAGACCTAAGATGCTGTGAAAGAAATGGGAAACATTTATTTCAAAAGGCCTGAGATTTTGTTCGAGTGAAAATCTAGCTATATACTTTGTACATTGTCTCTAAGGTGATAATTAAATTTACACTTAGGACCTCTTAATAGATTAACAAAAACCACACTTTGAGTGCACAGACAACCCCAAAAGACCAAAACCACAACAAAGGGCCAAAAGCTTCTGTACAGTAAATAACCAAAAAACCCTGAGTATGAGGGAGGAGATAGTGATCAGCATCTCTAAGTGGGCCACGGGTGAAGAAATCAAGCCACGAAATTCCATCCAGCAATCCCTACTACTGCAGCAGTGACACCCCAGGCGTTTCTGGTGTGAAACTCTAACCACATGCACTGCATTTCATCAGCTTTGGGCAATAGCATGTGCATGAATTAGAGCAACCATCAAACTTACAAAGCAAGGACTCAGTTAAAAAACAATTCTCACTTCTAAAATGCAACAGTAAATTAGAAAAGCACAAAGTGAAAGCAGCCACTCCTCCTTGACTTGAATTCTCCCTTCTGGATGAACACAACTAACAACTGACCAGGACCAGCTCTCAGATGTGTAACGCCTGCTCTTCCTTGGCCAACTTTATTTTCAAGTGAAATTGCTATTTCTCACTATTAATTTAATTTCTTAACCATCTACATGGCTCAAAACAACTTTTACTCTTTTTTTTTTTTTTGCTACTTATTTCACAAATCTCTTACTGAGCATTGTTTTTTCCACAGGCGTCCAGTTATTTATTAGACATCCTCTACTTGGTTTAAAAAAAAAGAAGAAGATAAAAGTACTAACTGCTCTCAGCTATGGCCTAATCCAGCAAGAGCAACGTTCTCTCTGTTACACACTGTACCCAGATTAACCCCAGATGTCACTATAATACATGGGTTAAACTTAGCTCTCACTTAAACTCTTATAATTCCAGAATAAGGTCATGGTGCCATAGCAGGAATTACTCTAAACTCACTCTAGTGATAGAACAGAATCTTTGTTATTTTATACCTTTTGCCCCTCTATCCCATGGATTACATCCTGCCTGCACTAACAAGGTATCTGGAGTAAGCATCAAAATGCTTGTGCAAGCAATAAACCACTGTTCCTGACGTAAAGAGAAATATTTAATGCTTGCAAGCTGCATTAATTTCTTTCCTCCTATATTGCCCTCCCTTCCTAATATTTCTCCACCCCATATTCTTACAGTAACTTTACCACTCTATACTCACATAACTTATTTCATGTATTAGAACAACAGCTGTTAATAGAACAAGCCCGCTCATGTAGTAAAATTCCTCTTAATAAAAACTAGCCTTTGTACTGGTTTACCCACTACTAGAGTGAAAATATCTTCCTTTAATTCAGTGTAACATTAAACTCAGTACTAACCTTTATTCACCACTTTGTTACTCAAATTTGATGCTGTGAGGGTACTTGCAGTGCTTTGTACACATCATCTTAGTACTGAAGTAACACAGTGAAGAAACAGCTACATTACTTGAACCTTAAATTTGATTCTTGCTTTGACTATTTTACTTTTTGTTGGGTTTTTTTCCCCCCTCCTTAATTTTACTCTTGCCTGTGACATTTCCTGAGGCTAAGGAAAGATCACAGAATATTCCTTTTTTGTCAGTTCTAAAACATAATGTGCAAAACGTTGTACCTTCACAGGTACAAAAGCACTTTTCATTTCCTAAAGGAAGCCTCTTAGAAGTCTTTCTCTGATCAAGTTTCTAGCTTGCACACCTTTGCCCTCTGCACTTTTTGTTATGTCTAGACAGAATAAGACAGCTTTCAGTCATTCTTACTTTGCTACGCACCAGGTATTTGGGTTTTATCTCTTTTTAAAATACACTTCAAGTTTAGCAATTTTGGTAGCTTGGCTGGTTTAAATTTAATATTTTTCACCCATACTTAATTATTCTCCTACTGGGGAATTATCTTCATAAACACTTGGACCATGATGTGCTGTATACATCCTTCACCTACGCAGCTGTGGTAGCAGATTTGAAAGGCTTAGCCTACTCAGTGTTTGGACAGGAAGCAGAAATAGTCATGGTGCCATTGGAAACACTTGTGGTCGACTGACTCACACAAGGGATACATTTGTTATAAAAGAAGACATTAAACAGCTGAAGATACTGAAGTATTTTTAATGATCACACACAAAAGAAAATGACAAGAATGTAAACTTTTGTTGCAGTTGTGATCAGATTTCAGCATGGGGAATTGCACTCTACTTAACCAAGTTATCTTGTTACTGGAGCAGGCAGCCTGCCAGCCTTTGCTCCTTGAGTGTCAGCTGCTGGTTGTGATGTTCCACGCCAGACTTAGCAGACTTTCCTCAAAACACAATTCCCTTTGTTTATAATTCAGCAAGGTCCCTTGAGTTTTGCTGGGCTCAGGTAACGTAAAGTAATTTTGTATTTTGCCATTAATTCTAGAGGATTCCAGCCACACATTTAGAATTCAGCAGTGTATCGAGTAGCAATTCTAAGGGTTGCAGCATACAATACCTGTTCTGCAAAGAACTGGAAACCCTTATCTTCACGAATACATTCATAGGTTTCTCCAAGCACAGGATTAAATGGCTTACTTCCAGCTCGGTAGTAACTGGATGCATAAGCAGAGACTGCAAAGGCAGCTATGTACACCTGGGAAGTACATAGTTGGGACTTAGATTAATTAATTTACAACAGACATGAAAAAATAAAAGCAATCTTTACCCTGATTCTGTATTTCTCCCTTCATTTGCAGACTACAAATGTGCATGCCTCCCTGCAAGCTAAGCCCTAGTTCACACATTAGAGAATTATTCAGAGTCATTCAATAGGTTAGGGATGGAATTATTAGGGTCAGATACTGCAAATTTCATCAACTGAAAACAGCATTTCTGAAAAGTGTTTGGAACAGTTTAGCATTCTGCAACACAGTTCAAAGCAGTAACCTTAAAAATCAGTTAGAGTTCGTATAATAACTGGTTTTTATAGTTATATCTGTGACTCCATAAATCTACCAACAATCCTTTCCATAAACATGGTACAGGAAGTATTGGATGAGTTTTCACCAACTTCGCTATTTCTAATGCTGTTTTACTTAAATTGGTTTTTTATCTATTGAATGCTATTACCTAATCATGAAACTGCTGATCATGACTGACACACAGGTAGCCCTTCCAAATTTGTGCAGTCAACTCAAGCATAACATGAGCAATTAGAATTCAGGGTTGTTTGATTCAAGTCTCTTTTGTAACACTTTTTTTCTCTTTTCATTCCCTTTTCCTCATCTTGTGAGTGTAGATACTCTCTTTTCACAGCTTCAGAAAACAAATCCACTGCATACAGGCTCTTTTATGAACTACTGCAATTACTGTGCAACAGCCAGCATTAAATTTTGCTTCAGGAATTTCTCAAAGAATACACCAGTCTGAGGTAATTTCCAGATGCCTGGGTGTGGGAAGGAGGGAAAAGGCTTCTTTTCACTCCCTTTTGAACAATTACTGCTCATTTCCTTTTCCTTTTAGCCCATGTTCTCAAGAGAACAAAAAAAGCTATGGACTGAAAACCCCAGTGAATGGCCACACCCTGGGAACAGGCCCTAAATTGTAACCCATGAGAGTGTCAGAATGAGGAAAGAGACTTTTCAAACAGTATTTATAACACAACTACCTACTTTCATAATAACGTCATTTTAAGGTAAGATATATTGAGTCAAAAAGGCTTAATTCAGTTTATGGGAAAATCTGTATCTTCCATTTAAGAGAATTTAGGGAGCTTCTAATCCTTTATTTATGGGCTTGCACATTAAGTAGCTCTTGTACACCTGGAAGCAGAAGAACCGAAATGCATTTCTCTCTCGTTCTTTTGCCAAATGCAGAATTCAGGGTTCTGCACTGGTAGAGGATGACACCATTATCGTACCCAACAAACATCATATACTGCCTGGTTTTGAGATCCTGAACATTTTGGATAAACCCCAACACTTCAGAAGACCAGTTATTAAAAAATATGGAGCTCATTTAGTTAATATAGAGATATCACAGTCATGTAGGGTCAGAAGATCCAGCATCTCTATGTACAGATGTGCTACCAGATCAGACACCCTTGAAAAATATATATTGTAGCTTTCATCTTTGAGAAGGAATTATGTAGGTTTAATCCCCTCCTCCCTTTTCGCTGTAAATTTTTAATATTACAGAGCAAGGGCTGCAAAACAGAACTGAGCTTCTTTTTTGTTTAAACTTGCAGAACAGCAAGGTACTTGAGGAGAGAGACTTTCTGAAAAAGCAACAAGAAATGGCGAAGAAGAGTCAAAAAGAGTGGCTACGTGAGTATGTACAGACACATTGGGAGAGCTTGTCTCTCTCAGCTGAGAGAAACAAAACAATGGAACAGATCATCTTCATTTCTTCAGCATTGCTTTTATGTTTGCTCTATTCTAATTCTACACAATGTAAGTATTTGGAATAAGGTGTTTACCATAAGTTCAAAGGGGTTTGGTGTGTGTGCTGCTTTATCCAGGAGCTCGCTGTACTCCAGCTCCTCGCAGAGACGCTGCAGGGTGTTAAGCGGCTCATTTAACTCAACGGGCATGGCCACTTTGGAGAGATCCTTTCCTATGTTATTCCTCAGGATGTTCCATAGGCTGATGTTACTTGTGTTAGGGCATGGAGCTGGTAAACATGTTCTCCTTTTAGAATTGCATCCAATTCCACTTTCAGAAATACAATCTGAAAAAGAAGGAAGTGGCAGAACAATTAAGTTCACATTTTCTTAGTTTCATCCCCTTTGCAAACATACATTAAATTTCAACCATCTTTTCTTCTGTCAAAACTTCCTCCCACCCACGATTCATTAAAGTATTTCACTTGTGCTTTGAAGATAGCCTGTTATAAAAATGTCAAAATTAAGAACAACATTTTATGTACATTAACGGAAGTAAAATGCCAGGTACAAGAGATGCCTAAAAATTACCTTATTTTCCCTTAAAGTCTGTAAGAAAAGGCTCAGACTTTCCACTGAATTTGAAAGAGTAAATATTATAACTATTTTATCTGTTACAGAGATGGATTCCTATCAGTCTAGGGGACATAAAACCTCCTTCCTTGACAGCCCTTCAATTAAGTTGACACTTCTCAGAAGGCGAGATGTAACGTACAGATGCAAGGATAATAACTACTCCTACTGATCTTTTGCTACTTTTTTGAATACTCCTACCAGGGAAATTTACTGCACCACAAATGTACATTCAGACTTTTCCAAGTTGCTCCCCACAGCATTTAAATTCAGCGATGTAACTTTGAGATACGCCCATACATTGATGGAGAACTGATGTGTTTTACGGGTGGAAATGATGAAGCAAATGTGGAGCTACGGGTTTGCTGAAGATTTAAGAAAAAAAAAAAAAAAGGACTCAAGTCAAGAGTCCTTGACACGAATATCTGAAGTCTGTGTTGCTATATCAAACAGGATAAATACAGGATAAATAATTTCAAGTATGCCATGAAATGATTTGTAGCAAAATCCAAACAGAGCTACAATCTTCTGCAACAGGCACTAGTCGGATGTGATTACATTGCTTAGCTGTACATCACTTTTGTTTCGGAGAGGAATGTGTTTGCCACTCTAAGAACATATTTTATCTTTACACATCCTTAGGAGCACCTACAAAGCTCCTGCCTTAGGATCAGTTACTATTTGGAGACATTCAGGCATAGCCTCAGTCTGTCAACCCCTGTCCTTCTCTGGCTTTTCTCACACAGCTCTGTCTTGAGGGAATTAAACCCACCCTGGGCAGCACATCTCTTTCTGTGCTACACATGCCTGAAGATCCCCAGCCCTTAAATCCACTTGACCAGTGCTTCCTCTGCTCTTCCACTGACATAAGCGCAGTGACAGGTGACCACAAGGACGAACTTCTCCCTCCCTTCCATGCCTGACAGCCCATGCCTCACGTGGAGGTTTAAAAGGGTAATCAGTACCCTCAGAGTTTTGAGGAAGGAGTTTCCATCTTCCCTGCCACTCATAAACTAGAAGTCCTAATACCTCATATGACTGAGTTACTCTAACGAGGTAGAGTAATAGTCAAGTGAACTGTTTGCACTCCCTTGCCTGTATCTTTCTTTTTTGTTCTTTTTTGCTTAAAAAAAAAATGGGCACTATGAGTCAAAAAATCTACCTGAAATAGTTATACTGTTGAGAGTCAAGGAGTTGACTCCTACACTTCCTTATTGGAAGAATTTATTTAATATCAGAAGAGGCCAAAAAGAAGGATGCTCCCTTAGATACCTCAGGAATGAGCTAAAATGCTAAAAACTTATGCCTGTTTAAAAGAACTCCCAGAAATGGGATTTGGCTATGTCTTTTGACAGCTTCTGATTAAAAGCAGAATACCAATTGACTCATTTACATATTCTGGACCAGTCCATTAATTCAGGTAAGCTGCTGAAAAAACAGAGTAGAGCAAGAACTACAATACTCAGATACCAAATGTTCTAAACAGTGCAGTTTGCCCACTCTCCATTACAGAAAAGCCCATGCAGTTCTAGTTTGTAAGAGCTGTGACAGGATGAATGCCAAAGGAGTTTAGACATCTGACCTCCAGTTAGACTCAATGACTTTTGAGGACAAACCAGACCTTTATCAACATCTGATCTGACCTTCTACATTGCAGTGGCCAAAGGATTTTATCATAATCCCACAATTTACGGTGCAGCTAAAGCCCTGTAAGAAAAAGACATCCAGTTTTCTATTAATGGCAGTGGCAGGCTGCCAAAAGAACTGAAATAGCAGGTACCAGAAGCATGCAGAGGTGCTTCTTATACTGAAGAGCTTCAGTGACACTCTTTGTTACAAAAAGATGAACTGCCACATTAATACAGCTTTCTAAGGGCTAGATCATGAGATAAATCCATCTGTATTCTTTCATGTCTTAAAAGAAAAATTAAAAAAAATCTTCATTTTGAACAGTTACACAGAATACTTGTCAAACTACCCAAGTGCATAGGAATCTGCTGGTCCTTGGAGGTGGTCAGGAAACAGCTGCTAGTAAGAAATCACCGTTCAGCATTTTTGAAGATAAAAATACATTGTTAAAGTAGGAAGAACATTGTGGTTAGCTGAAATGAGTTGAAGGCACAAAGCCAATTAGGTTATAATGACCAATTCTTCTTCCTTTTTTGAGTCTCTTTCTAATTAGAAGGACAAATTAGCACATGTACTAACAAGACTATCATGATTAAAACATGCAAGAAAGAAATTCTTATGGTCATGCACCAGACCTGCCAGTGTGTAATTATTCTCATGTTCCTTCAAACACTGAGTTTTGCTAAAACAATGTGACTTCTTACTGCAGTTGCTAAACTGCAGACTGAAAAAACAGTGTGACAGGAAGAAAATTACTTTTTGAAAAAAAGGAAAGCAGTTAGGCCTTGCTACTTTGAAAAATCCTGTGGCCATGTGTAACTGAGAGGGAGGGGGAGTTGCATCAAAGAAGCCAAGAAAAGAGGTGTTTCCCTGATGATACAGAACTACCATCCAGCTTAATCAACAGTGCCCAAATAAACAGATTAGCCAGAATCTGCTGTTCCAAACCAATCTGAGTCTATGTGAGAAGAAACACAGCCTCTTCACATCTCAAAACAATCTTTACATCTCATAATACCCAATTATCTAGTGAGAGAAGAAAAAAATATCCCAAACAAACAGAAACAAAATTCTCAAAACATGGCATAAAAAACCCACTGAACTTACCTAACGTTTGTCTTTCATTCTCCATGTCATTGCTTAGGTTATCTTCTGAGACATTATCACTGATATCACTTACATATGAATCATCATCTGATACCTGAGTGTGGGGTGGGGAAAAAAGCAAGATACATCATTCATTAAAATAACCCCATATGCATGTGGAAATTATTACTTTCAGCTGCAATTATTGTTTTAACATAATTGAACCATTTAAGCAGTGTTTCAGTACTATAGAAAAGTACTACAAAGTCCTAAGAAGAGAAAATCAAATTTGGGAGAGATCACCATAACTGAAAATCTAACTTTAGTGGAGACATGCTTCATCTCCTTAGCCTCACAACTAGGAAGACTCTCCTCGTATCAAAAGCCAAGGTTTTTAAGGAGCCCAAGAGAGGAAACAATGACCTATTAAATTTCAATATGCATGACGTCAGCCTCAAGGTACCTACAGGTACCACAAGGACAGGTATGAATAAGTATTTTTGTGATGCAATTCCCTGGGCACCTCTATAATGACTGAAGGCAGGCAGTACAGTGTCTGCAGTATCTGCAGACACTGTAATTAAGAGCAGCTACTTAATTGCCATCTGCCTCGCTGTGTATATGAGACTTCTTCATAATAATTGCTACCTTTTACAGTGAAGGGACAATGACAAGAAATAAATATAAATGGCAAATAAATTTCTAAATGTTTTGAAAATTTAAATTTTCTGGCAGTCATCTGATGTGCAGTTAGCACTCAGAAAGATTGCATGTCAGTTAGCAGATAAAAAATACATCTGAATGACGTCAGTCTTCTTGCTCAGACCTCATTTTCTGAAGAACTAGCAGACAGTAGGACTTCCTGTGCATCAAAAAATTCTGTGAGAGAGTCAGCTATAGAGAGTCTGCTTTCATTGGAGACCTGGTGAACCAGACCTCTGCCTTCTTCTCTTGAATTTTCCTGTTTAAAAGAAAAAAAGTTTTGAGCAGGGAAGTACCACAAACAACATTCATGCATGCAATTCCACAGTCTCCTAACTTGAAGGGCTGTAAAACATTGGGAAAAGATTGCACATGCTCCTCTTCAATTTATTTGAAAGATAGCACGTGTTTCAAAGTGGGATTTAAAACCAAAGTAAAACAGACCAAAGAGAAGGAAGAAGAAAGAAACTAAAGCAATGCATATGAGTAAATCACTTAAGGTGCTGCATATAAAAATGCTTTGCTATTTGAATGATTTAGCCAGATATATCCAAGTGTATCATCAAAAAGCCCACAAAAGAACAAAACTCCCATCTCTTTATATTACATCCTAGATTCACATTCCTTCCTGATCTTAGCAAATTAAATAATCTTTTCCTCTGCAAGCCTTGCTTAATGCAAAGCCTGTCATAGAGTCAGTCCACAAAATTCAGAGGGGTAAAGTTGCTTTCTTTATAATATTTTGTTTTCCTAGCTCTTTTTCTTCACTAATTTTCTGTGCTGTGCTTTGGAAAGCATTCCTTCATATCCACACCTGAGATATCTTTAAGCCATGTAACCAGAATTGCTTTTGCTGCTGGAGGCACATTTGACTGCCACAGAGATCCTGACAGCCCCTCCCACCAAAGCTCTACAGATCTTTGGTGTCAGCAGAGCTCCAACAGGTGGCCTGGCAAAAGTGGGGTGACCAGTGAGACTTCTCCTTCTGTGGTGGCAGCAAAAAAGTTGGCAAACCTTGTGCACTGCTGTTTTCCCTGATAACTCCTTCAACACAAAGGAAATTAGCTATGCTGGCCCAAAGGAGTGTATTAGCTGCTCTTAAGATTTTCTGCATGAGGTGCTTTACTAACTCATAACCATGACCTCCCTATCATAATTTTGCAGGAATTGTAGTATTTTATTTTCAGAACAATATAATGAACAGTCTGACAAGCCCATAATCAAGCTGACAAACCTTCTTTCAAAGTTTTTCTGTTGGTAGGTTTTGCTGTTGTGTGGAATGTTATTTGGTACATGCTGCTGATGGTGACATGGAAACAAAAACTGCTATACAAAAGACTTAAAAAAACCCTCCTTTTACAGCAGGGATAAAAGAGAACCTCAATGTTGTCCCTCCTGTACGAAGGCAATTACACTAGTCTACAAGTAAAAAAAAAAATACCTTACACACATAAACATTGCTACTGGGATTGTTTCCAATACTGTTTTGAATCTGAGAAGGAAAGTGAGCAGGAAAGACTCAAAGACCATCAGGTTTTTATATCTAACACATAAGCTTCAGGTTTTCTTGTCCCATATTCCCACTTTGGCATGATGAAATACAATTAAATTACCCAACAGGCAAATGAAACTCTTCCCTTATGCAAAGGCTTGAGATGCTATTTTATACTGCTTCAATTTTCACAGGTGTATCACAGCACCCGATGTATCATTTAGTGACAAGTTTTGTGCAGTGGCCCTGTCTTCCTCAAAGCAGCACTAGTGCATCACAGTCCTCAGACAGTCTTAAAATGAAGCTTCACCAGTATGAGTGATTTCATCCTTAAGTTCCATCCCAAGCCATGCCAGAGGGAATTTGTGAATGCAACCTCCAAAGGACCTTCTGAAAGCTATTTTTGTCACGTGTGCCTCTGTGTGTGCGTACAGCCCATAGCACAAGTTTCAGAAATACTCCATTGTCATTGCAAAGACCTCCATTAAATAAGAAAACAAAGAACTCCTGCAACTAAGTAACAATGCATTAACGCTTTTCTGGATAGCAGTTTAGGTGCTGTTCAAATTCTCATGGGTTTTAAAGCAAAAGGTGTTAGAATGATCAACTACCTAAAGGAAAAAAAACCCCAAAACTGAACAGCTAAATATGACCAAAACACAGCTCCACTGAAACAGAACTGAACCAGAAGTGAACAGATGGAATCTGTTCTGGCATGACTAAACTGTCTTTAAAAATAAAAGGAAATAATTAGTTACATAAAAGCCCCAGCATTACATCCACTCAAGTTCTAATGAAAGATTTATACTACAAGCACAGCAGAGGTTTCTGTATGAGTTAACATTTAGGAAAATCCATCAGAAATAACACAGTTCTGGCTTCCCTCACAAACATCATTAACACCTACATCTTATGACCTATAATTACACCATATTCACATGCATTCTGCAGCGAGCCAAAAAACTGTTTGAACATCAGTGGAATCTCAAACTGGCTAACTGGATATAGAAGACTCCCTGGCTTCACACAAAGAACATTAAATGGCTGAAAGGGCTCTTGTATTAACTTTGATCCTTTCATGGAAATGTCTGATAATTGTTCTAAACCTTACATGATCCACACTGGTAGCCAACATTCTGGGCTAACAGCACTTAAACGGGCAACAAAAGATCTACAGAACTTAACAAGGGACTAAAAGGGCAAGAGAAACAGTGGCACGAGGGTGACAGGTGGGAGCTCTGTACATGCTGAATGAGAAGCAGGCAGGAGGCAAGGGAGAACACCAGGAACCAGTAGCAAAAAGCAATGGAAGATGTGCTCAGGAAACCTGCTCACAAGGAAAGTCTTTGAAATCAAATATCACACAATGCATCACCAGAAATGACTCACAACCATGAAAGCAGACTGGCTTTGCTAACACACCACACCACAGGGAAGACACGGAGAACAGGACAAGGCGCAGCTATGCAGCACTGTCTGGATGTAGGGGCTGGAGGAACGGACATCACTGAAAGAGGAAATCCATACCCACCTTCACCAAATCTGGACTTGATTTTGCATTAGATGCTGAATCAATGATCTTAGATTCGGCATGTATTCTGCGTAACCGGTCTTTAAGATCTGTGTTTTGTGCTATTGCCTGGAATATTTAACAAAAATATTGGGGATATAAAGTTCTCTCAGCTAACTTAAATGTGGCTTTATTGTATAAAAGGGGGCAAAGACTATTTAAAGTGCAGTATAAAACACCACCACCACATCATTTTTTCACTGGTTCAGCAAATCATTTATTATAAATGCTTCAAACCCTACTCCTTATCTCTCAGATTAAAACCGTTTTTTTCCAATGTGAAGAAGCAGAGACGTAAGTGGAGGAAAAAAGTCAAACATGGCAGGGATATTTTTCTTTTCAAGCTCCCTTCCTTCACCCCCATCTCCAACATAGCCTCCCTCAACATAAGTTCTTGCCACATTCAAAACCATATGATTTTCCCTTACTGGCAGTTTCCTTTGCCTTCCAATGACAGAGAAATAAGACATAAATTCACACAGGTAACAGGTACAATTTGTCTCCTATCAGATTGTAACAGCAATGGTCAGAATAAAAAGCCTGTACTGCCAACTCATGTTTGTTACATGCTATTTAATTATTCTGGGTGCATCTGATAGATGTCAATTAGAGTAGACATGTAGGAAGAGAGCATAACCCTGCAATGAAAATATCTCTGAAATAAAATATTGTGTTACTAATTTTGGAACAATACTGAAGACTTACATCCCATTTTAGTGATCTGAATCAATACCAGGATGTGGAGAACCCTGCTGTTTGCACATCCACTTTATCCCACAAATGCTTCTGCTTTTGGCAGTAATTTTTGTTGAAAATTCTCTTGGTGGCAGGAAGAACAGTAAAAGCTCAGTGTGTGAGGGGAGAAAACTTATTTCTAGCTTTAACTATATGTGGTCTGAATTTGCCATAAAGGTATGACACCCTTCTGTGTCAAGTGCTCAGCACTGTGTTAAATCCTAAACATCAGGTAAGTGCAAAACAGCTCTCCTGTGATAACATCTTTCCATTTTCATTATTTGCTACAAAATGTTTTCTTCTTCCTGCTGTCTTCTTCCTCCCCCCAAACCAGAAATATTGTATCTTTTCCCATTCTGTATTTCTTTTTCTTAGAATGTGTATAGGTCAAAGATACTATCTTAATGAGGGAGAAGCAGAGGCAGATATGCTAATTTTGTGGTGGTTTATCCACTTTAAATCTGTTCATTTTTCTTCCGCTGCCAGGCTGATGGGAGCAAAACAGACTTATGTTTGAGAGCTTTCAACCTGTGAGTGATTTTTTGTTCCTCCTGTACAGAAAACAAACTAAAATGAACAACAACAAACACTAAGCCAAAGTCATTAACAGAGGACTCTCCTACAAGGAAGTCTTAAAAATATGAGAAGCTTATAATATCCTTGATTCCAAATGACTTCAAAGGAAGCTCATTGCATTCTCCTACAGGATCTCTTCTGTACAGGGTGAGAAGATTTCTGCTGGCATCATGACATTACAGATCTGCAGATTAAGAAGAGCGCTCATAGGTGATTACCTTGCTGAAACAGCCAAGGTTCACAGATGACTTCTGGATGGCCTACAAGACTAATTAAGTATCAGATAAGACCTGAAAGAATTATTTTTAGAAGACTTGTACAGGATGAAGATGGACAACCAAATTTACCTGCCCAGAAAAGAAAATAATTCATGCTGAGTGTTCACTGAGTTCAGCAATCTTAAAACTGATTTTCTGATATAAATGGTAGACAAATAATGTTGGGAAAATAAAAGTCATCTACTCAAATATCAGATGTGGAACATCTGAAAGCCAAAACCAAAGAAGTGCAAGTGAATGAGTATAGTTATTATGCAACAGGCTTCAACTTTCTCTTAATACTGTGAAGACATCACAGCCTCTAAAGGTCCAGGCAAAGAGGCACGTCATACACTTAAAAACTATAATCATACACAGGTTTTGTAAAGCAAAAGGAAGTTTTCATAATGAAATAATTCTAGGATGATCTACATCACACTGATCAGTACCAGAGAGTCTCCCCTGCCTCTGATGTGGTGTTTGCAATAACAACTGAAATTTTAAGGCCATGGTAATGACGGCCCTCATTGCTCTGAAAGCAGATCAGTTTGGCTGACATGTTCAAACAAGACCCAGATGAAAAGTTCTGGTCTCAGCCAATTACATAAAGCACACCAACCAAACCCCCCACCTTTTTAAAGAGCACCATCTTTTGTCACTTAGAACTCTGCCCTAAAAAACTCCATTGCTGCTTTTAGAGGACTGAGAGAGAATTGAGGTTGGAAGGCAATATAAACCAGTTGTACTTGAATTTGCTTTGCAGTGTCTTGATGCAGCAAGGTGAAGCTCTATAGTGCATTAGAAGGGACAGTTGAGTGCATTCAGCCACTCTCACCTTTATTTTATGCCAAGTCATACAGTGAATATTCAAGTGCTGCTTAGGTAAAGCAAAGGGAAAGGAAACCTGCAACCCATCAGAACTGAGTAGTAGCATGTTTAGAAAGAAAGTAGGCTCATAGTCACAGGGCAGCCCTTTGATTCTTAACATCAAGTGATACAGATCACACTACATACCTAAATCAATCCTTCTAATTAACTCCAATGATTTGAAAATACCTTTAACAGTTAGAAGAGTCTTTGAAAAACGCAATCTATAATAACTTACTATGATTAAATTCTGCAAATTTTACCACAGAGCTGACACTAAGGAAACAGAAATTAACTACTCTAAAATTTAAAAGAAGTATCTGATGACAATGAAGCTTGGTGAGCTTCAGCATGTCACTTACAGATGTTAAGGCATTCTTCAAGCCCACTATTTGTGCAGATGGAGATGAGGATGCATCGTACTCCAGCATCTGCTTCAGCTTTTCTCTCTCTGTAGTTATGGTGCTGAAAGCTGACCTCAAGGTGAAGTAAACTAGAACCATTTTGTAAAAAGTGACAGTTAAAAACAGCTGCTACCAATTGCATACACACCAATTACATAAAAATCAAATAAAGCATCATTTACGGTGACAAAATCAAGACTTTAGGTTGAGAGTTCCAGGGTGGGTTACTAAAAACAAGTAATATTAATTACGGTTACAGGGTAGATTTTTAGTAGGAGACATGTTTATGGTGAAGGCTACTGTGTTGACTATATTAGCCACAGTCAAAATTACTCTGATTATTTGTGACAGATGGCAACAAAGCTAACTAACCACATCTGCTCTTCACTTGCTTTTGTTTCCCAATTAGCTTGAATCTTCAGGTGGTCATGACTCTATTCCATAATTCCTCTCTAAATTCCAGTGGGGGAGAAGAGATGAAAGAAAAAAAAATCAAATAGGGAAAAAGTAATCAAAAAAAAGGCAGCTATAACACATACTGTGCCACAGCTATAGGGTTTGTAGTTTCCCCACAAGCAAGTCAACTGTGGTGTTGCATTTTATCTCCTTCTGTGATAGAGAAATTCCAGCTTGTTAGATGATTTAGTGACTTAAAGGGTCAGATCCTGAGTGATGTGCATGTTATGCTGCTACTTCTACTCCTTCCTGAGGCACTATCGCAAGCCCAATACGTTTAAATCAGATAACAGATCATGCAATTTTAAAATCACTAAAGGGGTTTTTATAGGGGAAATGCACTTTTAGAATTTTTTTTACCATTAAGACATTTCATCTTCTCTTTAACCACAAGGAATAAAATTTTATTTGAGCAGTATTTATTTATATAGTTTTTCAAAATTCATCTGACTGAAGTATTAGAAGATTTCTGAGGGCCTAATCAGGCTTGTAATACAGTCATGAGACTTGCCAATGCAAAAATGAATCCATTTACAGAGAAATGACGATAGAAAATCTGAGCATGGATGCATGAAAAGGGCAAACAACAAGGAATTCCCAAGACTTCTCTCTCCTAATCATCCACTCTGAGTTAACCTGAATCATCATCATTTCAGGGAGTAGTTACGTAACTTAATTTAGTCTTCTGAAAAATTATTCTTAAGGTATACTCCAACACTGCAAACCATTACCAAAGCTAATTTTCATACTATCCAAAGAAATCTTTAACAGTATCACAGGGTGGGGAGGGAGATACATCCACTGTGATCTATTCTGTTAGGCTTTCTGTTATATGTAGATATCATGACCAGAATCTTCAGTGACCTTCCGTGACATTTAATATGTTGTATACTAACTTTACTTTTCAATAATTATTTACCTACTAAATTATTAATGTTACATTTTATTCAATTTGGATCAAAAAGGTGACACAAGAGTTTTCTCCACTACTCTTTCTTGGAAGGGGTGTGCTATTAGGTAAGCTTAGAAAAGAAATTCTTTATCCTCTTAGTAAAATGATTCTGCAGTCAATAGAACCAAGGTAATTGTCCCTTCAAATGTGTGGATCGATCTAAACAAATTTTCTGTCATGGGCAATTCCAGTAAGATGATCTTGAGTAGGTGATTTCTTTGCTCTGCTTTACAGCAAGTTCTCCAACTTCGTCCCACCCTCACTTCTTCTCTTTTTTTGGAAAACATACGTCAGTTTTGATTATAATTGACTTTATGAAGTTTACTACTTAGATACATTCCTTACATAACAGAAGCAAGATACATCAGCACCAAAGGGGAACAACATGCAAAGAATGCTGATTGGTAACATCAACCATTATCGTGTGCCAAAGGGGACAAAGCCAATACTCCCAAAAGCCTTTCAGCTATAAATGCTTTAAGTGCCTCCCTCACCAAGATCACTTAAAACAATAAAAATCTTTCTGGTGCAAGGGTGATGGAACAAAGCACTGCTAATGAAAAATGATTTTGAGGGAAGAAATATTTCTAGTCAAGCTCCCCCTCTGGCTGCTTTGCATGATTTACTCTTCTGTATTCACTAAAAATAGGTTACTACCATAGCAACCCTTGCATCACCAACAAATGTTGACTCTGAACTACAGTGAAGCACACAGAATATAGAAACATAAATGTGGTCATATGCACACATATGCCTGCAAACAAGAGAGTACAGTCTGCTGTATTTCTAGCAACAGATTTTAGGTATTTTACCCTTTGGCAAAAAATAATACAATCTAGGCATTTAGCACATAAAACAAGGGGCAGTTCTCTATTAAATAAAACCCCTAAAAAGTGGTGATTAAGCCACCTTATTCAAATGACTCAAGATATCAACACTTGCAATTCTTCAAGGAAATTAAAGGAAGGGTGTTTTCTGGTTTTTCTAAACATTGAACAGGAAGCATTCTCAGAAGTCATATCATTATCTAAACTGGGATTATATAAAACCATTTATGAAAGACAATTTCATTTACCTTTATGTGCAATGTGAAATAAGTCCTCTTGCATTTTAGTAAATTCTGATGATGTTTCAGAGCCATCAGAGTAATTTTTCTCCTCTACAAAATCTATTGTAGATAAATTTGGATTGGAAGCATGCAGTCTCATAGGGGCAGAAAATACTGAAGGCACCTGGAAGTAGGACCGTAATTTGTGATGTTTTTATAAACTGTAAAGAAAATTTGTTTTATTATACCCACCTGGATTGCATGTTGCAGACACCAAAAATCAAAAAAATTACTGTCAGTTATCAATAAGCTTGGAATGGATGACACCTGGCAAACGAAACCTGAGATATAACTTTGCCCAAGATTCCATAATGGGAGATTGCCAAAACTCAAAAAAGCAAGCCCATTGAGAACTGTAACATGCTATATTATTTCCTGCCACTTAGAAGTATCTAATCACATGGCCTCTGGAAGAAAACGTGCACTAAACTATCTAGGGAATTTGCAATAATCTCTTCTAAATAAATAAAAAAAAAATTAGAGACAGACTGTAAACAGGGGTAAAAAACACGGCCAGTGTCCTGAAGGTAACAGGACAGATTCTATTGCAGATATCAATGACAACACAACAGCACATTTGTGTTTTGTCTGATATATTACCACTTAAAGTGAGTAACACGGGACACTACTTAGAAAGGATTCACATTTCCTTAACTGGTCATGCCAAGAAGTGATCAATAATTAAAGTTTGGCAGAAGATGGGCTCTGAAAGGACTGAAGTTACCTGTAACATTCCTTTAGCCTCTTTCCCAACAACTCTGGATCGCCACCTCCTATGTGCTCTCTTTTCCTTCTTTGGGCTTTCAAAAGGTCCAACCTTTTAACAACACACAGGACAAAACCAATAGAGACTGCCATAAATCTAACAGAGCTAAGAAATACCTCAGTTCTTTAGGATTTGGGGTTATTTTTTGGAATTGTAAGGGAAAATACTTTTTGGCGTTGTTTTTAAACAACAAACCTGCATAGCATTTATAGCAGGCGCTGAATATGTCCTGTGAAGAACATCCATGCTCTGTAACAGCTGGTTCATTTCCAGTAAATATGTGTGACAGTTGGAGAGGTCTGTTTGGAACAAGAAAATATTTTCAGAAGCCTAAAGTAACAGATACACTGACAGTTTTCTTTCTTTGTAGGTTAGTCCTATTTTGATTGCAGCTAGCTTAAGTTATTCATTGGCTAAAAGCATTGTTTTTATAGTCAGCATCCATCCATAGACTGCTGGATAAAAAGATTGTATCCCATATTCAAGTTCAAATTCAAAATAGTGAAATACATCTATAAGTTGTATATAATGATCATGATATCTTTTCCTAGTTGGCTGCAAAAAAAATGAGAATAATGTGATAATTTCTGCAGTTTGAGATTTGTCAGAGCTCCTCATGGTGAGGGTAACAATGCCACAGGCATCAACACTGAATTGTGCATTCAGACCTGGAGGTGAGGCTCCTCTGTATTAGAGCTGAAGCCCACTGGCAGGAAGAAACTTAACAAATAAATATCACAGACACTACCAACATGAGAAAGATCCTCACGCTCTTAGGAAAGCATGAAAGCAGAAGGTGACTTTGAAGTACAAAGACTTAGTGCTTTTCAAATAACTAGGTTTTGGATGCTTCCCTTTTTCCAGCCTAAGGATGTTCAAATCTTACTGCTGAATGTGATCTTCCTAAATAAAAGAAAATATACTGAAATGTACTGGTTCCTTGAAGAGCTGTGCACAATTGATACCACCACATCCAATATCACCAGTTCTTCTGCAAACAAGTCAGTAACCACCTAATCAACAACCACCTCTTTCCTTCCTCCAGTTTCAGAGAAAATTCTAACAGTAATGACTACCTGGTATATAATACTCTCATTGTTAAGAAAAACCAGGGGAAATATAAGGCTACTTTCAGCTTTCTTCAAATATAATTACCTCTTGAGCATTTTTCCATGTCTTCAGAAGACTGCAGCCAAGATGAAATCCTGGACTCAGTACTCGAAAAAGAAAATGACAAATTACCTCCAGTTGACACTGAATTCTGTTTGGTCAAGCTGCCTGCCTGTTCCAAAGAAGAACAAGTGAATTATTAACACACAATATTTTATTGTATGCACAAATATATAGTGTTGTATGCACAAATTCCGACAACCACCAGTTGATCAGGGACCAGGACTGAAGGCATCATTTACATGGAGGGGAAAAAAGGGTATGATCTAGACCAGGTATATAGCCACTGAGCATAATGCCAGGATATCTACCATAACTGCTGTCCACAAGCAGTAGAAACACTCAAGGAACCACAAAAATTTGCTGAAAACTAAATTTTGAGGAAGGGCAAAGTTATACATAAATTAAGTCAACTTAAAACAATTAAAGTACCATATCTGAAGGGGACCAAATTCAGACATTCTGTTCCTCCTCCATGCTCCCCAAAGAAGCCCCAAAAGTAACTCAGATGTAACACATACATTGTTAAAGCTATTTTTCAGTGTAAAAGCAAGATATATTAGAATGCCATGTAAAATTTTACACAAGGTTGAATGACTTCAGCATGGATTTGGCTCGACAGGCCTTAATACAGGGATGACCACACACCTCATCAGGGTAAAGACTACCCTTTGAGCTGAGTTACTGAGGTGGTGTCAGTTTCAGCAGTGCCCATCATCAGATGCTTCAAGAGATGCTGGCAATTCTGCGTAAGAGCTAAGTGAACAGTGCAGTTAAATAGCTTCCAATGGGAAGAAATTTCTACCCAGTACTATTACCAGTTGACTGTGGCACATAATACTGTTTTCTTCTCTCATGTAACTACAAATAATAGCCACTCAAATACCTAATTATTTGTACACCTTACTAAACCTTGTATTTTCTAAAATACCCAGGTCAGGAAGACGCACAAATCACATGTGTTGTCAACATCTTGTTAAAAATCAGTTTTAAACTGTTTCATCTTAGTGCCATTACACAGCCATTTTACTGATTATGAGAAAAGGTGACTAAATTGTTTGGCTCTTCTCTGAAACATACAATTTAGAAACTTTGTTACCTCCTGCTCACCTTATATCAAAACTCCAGCAGTACTGATTTTAAATCTATTAATAAGAAACTCCATCTACATCTCAATCAGTTGCAGCTTTCTTAGTTGGCCTTTTTAAGTTCACAGTATAACCACCAACCTGAGTTTCAGAATGAAATAAAGTGCACTATCCATGTGATGTCATTCAGTATTGTGTCAGTATGCAATAGCAACAAGCATCAATGAGCACACTTGTTTTTAAATTAATCAATGCAGCTCAGCTGGCTTATTCCTACATGAAGCTGTACAAGCTTGAGTCATCCATTTAGACATATATATACACACACATATATATCCAAATAATAATAATCTCAGCATCTTTAAAAGCACAAGTAAACTGAATTCAATGATGGGCAATTGCATTGGCATTTTCTGAATCAATTCCACATTTATCTCTTTAGAAATCGGCCTCACATAACCAACTTTTCCAGAATTCACATACATTAAGCATGAGGAAAAGAAGGAAGTAGGGATTGCCAAGAAGCAGGCAAGAGAGCTTGTGTAAGCTCCAGTTTCCATAGTTTTGCTTTGGATCAGTACGGCTAAGCTTTAGAATCCAAGGATTCCATATAAACATGTGTACATACATACACCTGTCTCTCAACAACAACAAAAAAAAGATGTGAAAACTGATCAGGTGTTGCTAAAAGCAAATAAAATGAAACTCGAAGTTCACTCAATATATATTTCTCAAAATAACCTAAGTGCTGGAGTGATATCAACTAACACCAAGCTAAGGCTGGTGTAAATTGGCAGACTTCCATTTAGCTTGAGCACAGCTAAGGTGATTAACTGCAGCTTAAGAACTATCCCCTTCTATTTTTCACATGAAAATAAGTAGGGCTTCTTTGCAGTGCAAATCTGGATTAATAGTCTGAATTAAAGTCTTTGATGCCAAAGAAGAAATGGTTAGATTCCTGACAGTAAGCATAGATTTTAGATATGCTGGTCACATAGGTTTCTTTGGTTTGGGTTTTTTGGGGTTTTTTTGAGGGCACCAGCATAAATATCTCATGGACTTTGCAATGTTCCACTTCTGCCCTTGATATTCTTCCCCACTTCTATCCCTGCTGTCTTTCAGGAGAAAATAACGAGATGGCCACAGGAGATTTGCCATTCCCTTGCAGACACTGGAGAGCAGGCTGTCAGAGCCAGGGAGCTGCTGGCGCACCAAAGGCGTGCAGACAACTGTGGGCAGAGCGGCCGTGTTACCGCGGGGTGAGTTATTGTTCTTTCAGCTGCCCGCTCGCACACATCCCCTCCCTCTCGACCACGAGCAAAAAGCTGTTCCGACACACGCCTGGGCTTGCTAAAACTCATACTCAGCTACAGGATAAAGTGATGAACTGCAGGTACTGGGGAACAAGCCCACTCAGATCAGAGAGTAATTACACCAGGGAAAAGAAAGCCTTAGATAGAAGGAGAACAAGGAGGGCATTGCTGCTTAGGAGTCCTTCTGGTGCTGACAGAAACAGTTACTGCATTTCAGCTGTAGTAACACAGAACATTTTTTTTCATTCTCATAAGCGACCAGTGATTCTACATTGGAGCAGAAGAGCTTCTTTGGGTGAAGGTCAGCCAGCCAATGTACAGACAGCTGAAGGCACAGAAGCTGTGTTCAGGCACAGAACACACACCCTCTTCCATGAAACTGCGAAGAGGCCATTTATGGGGTTGGACTGAGCACTCGTCAGGTCATTTGTGAAACTAATTCACAGACTCTAGTAAAAGAGAAGTACGCTGCTGACTGGGCCCATCCAGACTCCATATCCACCCACAGCACAGCCCTTGGATTGATCTGAATATTGCTTCTGCCTCAGTTAAAAATATAAATATGGGTCCCAGTCGATTGCTTCTTGTGTAATTCCTACATACTCCTTAGTTAAGTAGTCAGCTTCATTCATGTAAAAGGGGAAAGGGTTTATTAGCTAAAGGATATACGACAAAATGCTAAAGGAAAAAAAATACCTAGCTGAGTACTCTTCTGTGACTAATACTCACCAGCACATATCAGACAAATACTGATGTATGTCCCAAAAATTTATGGGGATTCTAACTCAATATGCAGTTTTGAAATTCACTGTGAAAATACAATTTACTGGATTAAAATAGTGAAAAACTACTATGTAAAATTTAGCAGCATCATAAAGGAAACTCCTTGGGTGTAAATCAATAAACAATACATTTTCCTCTTGGCATTTTAGAACGTAACTTAAGTGCCACCACAAACTTCCATTATGCTCTTTATTTAATGAACACAAATTAGATTAATTTAATTCCTTATGAAAGCTCATTATTTATAAATAAAAACTATTACCTTTCTACCTGGGGTAGAATCACAGAAACCAGGGACAGAGTCCGTAGTAGTAGATGCAGGGAAGAAAATGTTACTGGTGTCATGAGGAAACATGGAGATTTCATTCTGACGGTACATTCTGTGATGGCGAAGCTTTGCTACCCATTCATCAAACAGCTCCTGAGACTTCACCTACACAAAATTTCAGGGTAGGTAACATTCACATTCAAAATAAGCAACCAAGACATTACGGTATTTTGTGCTCATCAGGCGGCTAGCCTGGCTGACCTTTACTGGCAAAGTATCAGGAAAGCTTTTCTAAGGATGTTCCTACCAAAATGCACACTGCATGAGCTTAGGCATGATACAAAATTAATCACAAGATAAAGTCAGGAAAAAGAGAAAGTACAGTTAGTAGTTGTACCTTCCAGTGCAGAACACGATACTAGAACAACCTATAGATTTAAAAAACCCCTACAATTTGAATAAATCCCCACATACTTAATTTGTCATTTCTTAATTGTCATTGTTAAAGCTAGGTCAGTGTTTAACTAATTACAAATAGAAATTTGATTTTGGTGATGTACTCTAAAACAATCTATTCCACAAGTACAAATCCCCATACTTGACCATGGAAAATACTTGCTATAGATAAGACAAGGACGAAGATACAACTACTGAAAGAAAATAGCACTTTTGCAAGAAGTGAAAAAAGCACGGCTAAACGTGAGGCATCTGCTAGGTTTCTGTTCAGAACAGAGTTACTGATTCTGGGCCCTGAAACAGTACAAGACCTCTCAAGTTATCAAGTGTAAACAAATCTGCTGAGATGAAAAAGTTATTGGTGTAACTATCAGACCTCTTGCTAGCAAAAAAAAAAGTGCTCCACCCTACACGGCTACTGTCGTTAATTTGGGAGCAAGGTTCTAACAACCTTGAACACCTACCTTCAGGTGGTATATCTGCTCTTCTGTATCCAAATCTATACATTTTGTTGATTTCTTTACAGACATGACAGAAAGTCCAACATCAATACAGCCATGAAGTTTTCCTCTCTCTATCTGCAAAAAAGTAAAAAGTAAAAACACAATCACTCCAGATGAAAGCAAAAGGATAAATATTACCTTCTGAAATCAGCATTTCTTCCCCTCTCAACCTACTGGTTAGAACTGCTGAAACTCTATTTCTCATTGCCAACAGCAGGGAATTATTGTTATTTCAGATAAAAGAGTGGTGTTACTTTATAATGGCCTTGGAGGGTTTCAGATCACTTACATCAGCTCGGCATTTAGAATACTTCAAAATCCCTCTGTCCAAAAAGAAGTATCTCTGTAACCAGAAATGTAGAGAATTAAAAACAAACAAAACACACCAAGAAAGCCACAAACAGAAAAATAGCACAAACACATCCTCCCTCCTTCCATTTCTTTGGAGAACACTTTCTCTGCTTTAAAGTTACCTTTTTGTCACAAACCCACACCAAGTAAGTCCCACTTACGTGGCATCAAGCTTTCAGATACACATTCCTGTCCTACCTTGTGCCAGCCTTTCAGAGGCCATTTCCTCTTTTTCAGCAAGCAGCCCTCCTGCTTCTGTGGCTCCTGGGTACAATTCATTGCTCCCCGGAGTCCTTCTACAATTTCCCAGCTGTCCTGCTTAAACAGAAAATCCAAATGTAGATCTTATTTCTTCCAAAGAACTGAATTGTTAAGAGAGATTCAAGAAGAAGAAGGCTATAAGAAAAAAAGACAAAACCCAATTGATGTTGAAATATAACCAAGGATCCATCTTTACACTTCGTTACGTATCATCAGAGAGATAAGGTTCTTTTTCATTTTGATAAAAACAACATCACTAAACAAAACACAGCTTTTATGACACCATCCTTCATTGAACGTATGTGCTTGCCAGAATTTTGTATGTATCTTCCCCTGCTCATGTATACACACAGTGCATAACCACAGCAAACAGCCACAATTTAGCAAAAAACCTTCTGTCATCAGAGACAGAAACAGCCCATGTTAAAAGGATAGGTTTTGTAGGTTATGAAGCAAAAAATAAGACACTGAAAATGAAGACCTTTTTTTCTATAACACTCTTTTGCCCATACTCAGTAACTCAAAGTTATGTGTTTGGTGCAAATTGCAGACTCCCTAAGTAAAAAATAATAAAATAAATTAAATGAAACTAAACTAAAAACAAATTTAAAAGCCAGGGAAGTAACTCAAGTACTATGAAGAACATGACATAAATGGAAACTACAAGAAAAATAGAAGTCACCCTTCATCAGACATAACTCCAATTAAAAGAGAATCTCTTTTTTGCCACCAGGAACCCTTAAATGAAAGGCCCTGCAGCAACATAACAGAGAAGAGACTAAATCTCATGGTATTTTTACAGTTTTTATTTATGAAACAACTACAGATGACAATGTAACATGAGTTTTAAGATTTCTGATCAGAGATCTCATGAATTATTTATTGCCAGGATTTGGCAGATGTAGAATTACAAATAACTGACAGGAAATGGTATGTGCTAGTATCATCCCCTTATACTGGAAAAAGACAAAGTATGCTTTAATGCAGAGTATAGTAGCAAAAAAGGACTCGCATGAAATACATCAGGGAAAAGAGAACTATTCCAGGTAGGTAAGTACTCATGGTGCTCCCTGTAAGATACACAGGGAAGTATTCCCAAAAAGAACTTGACTGGCTAAAGAAAAAAAAACTTAAAAAGAAAATTGAAACAAAATGAAACAAAAAAAACCAGCAAATGTGCTAGCTGTCCTCATTTATCCATCTTCAGAATCCTTAAAATTCACCTCTATAAAGCCAGAAAAAAATTACATCAGGTAATATGCTCATTACTTGTGTAATAAGGCATTACAAGCAAACCATCTTTGAAAAGGCATCTATTAATTCCACCACACTATTGGTGGCACCCCATTATTTCTCTGTTATTTTTCTTGTGCTTCATTTAATAGAAGAAACTGAAAAGCTGCTCTGATTTCCTGGTTTGAGTTTAGTCTCCCAACACTCACCACACATCAGACTACAAGCAGTAGAAACGTGGGGCTGAGCAGCTCCTGTCAATCAACACCCTACAGATCATCCAGTGACGTTGTACTACCTCGACCCAAGTCAAAAGTGCAGTTCTCCTAACCAAAATTTTTACAAGGGAACACATTTTGTTATATAATTCTAATTAAGAACTAACAGGAACAGCTGTGAGATTAAAAAAATGTGTTTGTGATTTTGTTTCTTTCTTCTTGAAATTAGCCAGAAGAACTTTACAGAGAGACAAGCAGAAATTGGATTGCAATCGAGGAAGATTCACAGGATCATAGATAATCTCAGGTTGGAAGGGACCTTACAAGATCATCTAGTTTCAACCCCTCTGCCATGGGCAGAGACACCTTCCACTAGACCAGGCTGCTTGGAGCCCCATCGAACCTGGCCTTGAACACTTCCAGGGGTGGGGCATCCACAGGTTCTCTGAGCAACCTGCTCCAGTTGTCTCAGAACTTTCACAGTAAAAAAATCTCCTAACAGCTAATCTAAATCTCCCTTCTTTCAGTTTAAGACCATTCCCCCCTGTCCTACCACCATGTAAAAAATTAATTCTCTTTTCTATATGCTCCTTTAAGTACTCAAAAAGGCTGCAGTGAGTCACCACAGACCCTCACCTTTCTATAAGGATGAGCTTAAAAAGAAAGGGACTCCTGAAATGAGACAGACCCATGATATTGGGTATATGAGGTAAAGAGAAAGTAATCAGCTGAAATAATATCAGCTGAAAAATAGCTCAGCCATTACCCCTATCTGGTATATAACCTTCCAATTCTGCCTGGACCTCTCCTGCAGTCCAGACACAAGATGTCTCTGACATTCCTACAGGAAAGTCACATTTATCACAGGTCTTCAGGTCAGCAAGGTGGCCTACAACGTGCCTTCTCAAATAAAAAAGTGTGAAAGTGGGAAGAAAAGCTGAAGTGGGAGCACTGCTTCCCCTCAAGCAGTCTTGATGGCCTGCCAAATCTCAGGCAGAAGGCAAGTCTGCTACTCATCTCTCTACCCTGGGAACCTCACACTTCAATTGTCAGCCGTACATAAAGGTAGCTTAGTCTTAAAAGCTCACAGAATTAACAGTTTGGGGGCCTGCTGGATACATGCAAGGTGCCGTGATGCAATAACAGAATCTGGTCCTCTTCCACATACATCCTTCCAGAAAAATCCAACCTTTCCCACCTGAACAAACTCTCACATCTTTCAAAAACGCTGCTGCTCTGACTGCTTTTGGATCCATTGCTCGACCCAGACCCTACAGATCTTGATCAGGTTTTTGTTTTGTGAGAGGTTTGACACCTCACTGAATGAGGAAAAAGCGTCAGCTGGCTATTCCTGGGAGCAGCTGCAGAAGTGAAAGGAAACTGCTTACTCTCTGAAATGAAGGCAAATGAATCAGGCTGGTCGATTATCTTCTCTACTCATCCCTCTGAAATAGCAGAGGAGCAAATTGGAGATAAAGGATTTCCTGAAAGCATTCAGATTGCACTCCCTTTTGCTGATTCTTATGCCACAATAGGGAACTGAGAGAGATAGCCCAAAACATGGCACTAACTTGAAAAAAACAACACCCCCCCCCCNNNNAAAACAACAAAAAAACCACACCCCCCCCCCCCCCCCCCAAAAAAAACCCCAAACTCCCAGATGAATGGCATTAACAATTCTAGCATAAGTCTGATGTCTAGGTTGGTTCTGTTTTAAGATTATGACACTACAAAAGACTTTGCATCATTATGGGCCAAAATCTGCACAAAATGATCAACATTGCATTTGCTGCCCAGGAAGAAATTTCACTTGAGGCTAAGGGAGGAACAAAATCTTTACTTTTCTCAGGTCCAGAGGTGCTCATTTCAGATCAGCACTGAAAAATTCCCCTGTACACACTCCTTGGCCCATACTTGGTCTATGGCTGAGGAAAAAACCCACAGACTTTGGTCTTCAGAGATATGTAGATCATTAGGTAAATGTATTTATTTTCTTTGTTTGATAAAATAAAAGCCTCCTCATTTTCTGCATTATTCTGCACCATACAGCTCCTTAAGGCACATTATTTCAGGGGAAAGTATGAAGTAATGATTCTGAATGGCTCAGACTGATGCTTGCAGTTGCAGCTCCCCGAAAGAAACAGATGACAGTGCCAGACTTTCTTCCAGTGCAAAATGCAGGCAGTTGTACCAAATATTTTAAAGTGCCAAAAATAGAAACCTCCTTTGTGGAGGATAAGGGCTGGCATCAGCTGCAACTAAGGCATTTGTTACAGTTCATAAAATTGGCAGAAATTATTTAATTTTCTTTTATGGAACATGAGGTTTTTTAAAACAGTTCTCCTGTCACAAAGCTTTTCCCTAGTGGATCTATTTTAAAAGTTAGTTAACAGATTCAGAAATAACTAGCACAACACATCTTCTTTTGATCACAGGTCAATTTAAACTTAAGGAAGATCAACACCGGTTGTCTTTTCTCACAAAACTGAAATTGAGTTGTGTCTCTGTGGAAGAGATCCCTCTCCATAACTGAAGGAAAGGGACAGAGAAAAGCAAAGAGGTGGGAAGTGGCAGTAGCGTCCAACTTTTCATAGGGCTTCAAAGTGAAGGTGAACTTAGTGGAGGAGGATTAACTGTTAACCAGTTCAGTTCACACAGCAAACGTATTACATCGGGCAGGAAACGGGCACCAAACGTAGCAAAGGAAGGAGTAGATCCCACAAAGTCCTGCAGCCTGCTTAAGTCAACTCTTTCCTAGCACAGTGGCTCATCTTCTGCATCACAGGAGTCATGCTCCACACAAACAGCACACCAACATGTAAACTAAACTCCAGCAGACACAGCAGCCTGGCACTACTGCGCTTCCATATCCCAGCCTCAGGTCACTTCTTTGGTGTGGCATACACCAGCAACAGAGTCTGTGTCTAGGAAACCAAGAGAGACTCAAAATTCAGATCCTGCTATTTGCTGGGCAAGCTTCCCCCTGCTCCAACTCTCCTTCCCCCTACAATTTTCAGAATTTCTTTCTACTGAATTGGATTCAAAGAAGTGCTGTGTCAGAGCAGCAGCATGGAGAAAAGCACCAGTCAGGCAGATCTGACGCTAACCCGCAAGCCAAGAGCACGAGAGATGCAAGTGTTTGGAGGAGGAATAGTAAGCCCTCCATGGAGCTGGAATTTGAAAAGAATACCAAAATCATAGCGTGTCACTCACAGCACCTGGCAACATCACTTAAACTTTCAGGATACTATTAATAAAAAAGTATCAGTAAGAGGGTTACATTCCACTACTCTACCAGGATTTTGATACAAACATCAAAACAAATCCAAGCAAACAAAAAGCCCCTGAAGGTTGTTGCACATGTGGCCCTTTTTTGATTAGGGGATTTTTAAGCGTTTCATACAACTTCAGATAGTTGCTGTTTTCTTAATAGAACACCTAAAGTACTGTCATTTAAACTAAAATACAGATGGAAAGGGCAAATAAATGGCATAAGTATGGTTCCTTATATTGGCTGTGTTACACACCAGTGGATTTAGTCATAATCATGTAAATCTTATTATTTAAATACTACATGATAACAATGGATAGACACGAACTGTTGAACAGACAATACCAAATCTTTTAAATTACACTTTTCAAAGGTAATCTCATATGCAGGATATAAAAGATAATGTGGCAGGAAAACAAAAATGACATCCTGAGAGCAACGGTTTCATTGTTCAGTATACTGGAAATGCACAGCATTTCTCACAAGCACAGCACTTTAAAAGTCATAAATTGTTCAGACATTTGTCTGCCTTGCCAACTGTATGAACAGGGCCAGAAGTCCTAGAAGAGCAGGTGCTGTTTCAAAACACAGCTGAGGACTCCAAAGCTTTTGGGGGACTGGGATGCTCAATTCCAATTAAAATCTCAGCCTGAGGCAGCTTCAAGAGCTCCACTAAGCCAGTACTTGTACAGATGAAAGTTTATGTTGAGCACTTTGCTCATGACTTTGCAAACATGGATTGAGCATATTTAAGTTTAATTCTCAGTGCAGCTGCAGGTCAGCATTTCTTGCCCACAAACAAAGCTGTCTTCAGCAGCCTCACCTGTCAGGTGCAAACGCTTGTAGACACATCTTTTGAAACTGAGAGGTTTAAAGATTAGCAGAATCTCTGCAGAAAACAGAGCAACCTTTACGTTTGGCACCCAGATGCAGCGTGTGACATGAATACTCATTTTCTATCTACAGTTCTGCGGCAACAACCAGCACACGTGGGCATTCAAAGAAGCCCTGTGTCAGGTTTATGAAAAATTAATTACCTTTCACACATGCATGCACACCTTTCCTTGGAAATTTGAAATAAACAGAGCAGTTACACAATATTATACCACCAAAGTAGTGCCTAACAGAAAAGATTTGGGATTTCAGGATCAAACCACTGAGAACAAGATGCTACAGCAGCTCTATTTCACTATAAAGACACCATACATACAGTAAGATAGAAATCAAAATTCACTGTTAGCATTCCGGTTTTACACATGCCTGCTATTCAGTAATGTGTGTTTACTGCATTTGACTCAAAACAAGATGCTGCTACCAACAAAAAAAAAAAAAAAGAGAGTGAGGAAAGCAAAGAAGTGATGAAATAAAACAAGTAGGCAACAGGAAAACAGGGTTTAAGAGATTTGTAGATATTCAAGAAAAAAAGTAACAGCCAATCTCAGCAATCCTTTCAGTTTGGTGAAAGAAGTACCTGTCGACTTCCCTGCTTGGAGGAGCAGCTGCTAGTACTTCTTGAAGGAGACAACTTTTTCTGGGATGCACCGAAGTTTTTTTCTTCACTCATGATCCAATACTATTTGTTTCACATAAGCTCACTTAGAACACCATTAAAAGGTAATTTGGAAAACGTGTTGGAAGACTCATCAGAGAAACACTGAACTCATCCTTTACCCAAATGGAGTCCAATGGCATGATCTGTATCCCATGGACACTCCTAAAAGGGAAAAGAAAAACAATAAGCCAAGTTATCAGATGCTGTCTCTTGTTGCCATAGTCTAGCATGAATCATAATAAAGCCTTTGGTAACACAAGCTGAGCACATTACTGTATTTTATAATAAATTCAACAATCACTTTAAGATAAATTTGCAAGTCTCAAACAGGCATGACATTAATTTTGGATCCTAAAAACATTATAATTGTTGCTATTTATTCAGAGGACAAGGTACAGTATCAAGCATCTTCTTACAGATTTAAATTAATAAAAAAAGATTAATAAAGACACGCAAAGAAAATAAGAAATATCTACATGAAACAGCCCAAAATAGACTCAAAGTGAGAAGAAAACATCCAATAAAGTGTCTCTAAAAAATGTTGATGTAATCAAAAATATGCCTCTTTTTCTTTCTTCCTTGATAATTTAAACAAGTAAGCATGGCTTCAGGTTATAAGGAAAAAAACCCTCTACATAAAAGAGTAATAGCTAAAAGTAGTGAGCATGAAAACTTAGCTGCATAGAGCTGTGCATGACCACTTTTACCTGGAATCAGAAAGCTCTAACTACAGTCACATCAGTTGTCCCAGTGAGTGACTGGAAGAATAATTAACAATCTGTTTAATAACAGTGCTCCTTGCAGCACATGCAGATAAAAGCCACGCCAGGAACTCCCAGTAACGGATTTCCAGCATGGGTAAAAGTTGTCATGGTAACTGCATACTTAAAAAAAAAAAACAAAAACAAACAAAACAACAAATAGAGGACATTACAAAAGGGTGATGCTTTCCAAAACTTGAGGTGGCTGTATAAATTATGTATCACTTCAAATTCTATTGCCTCGGACAAAGAATTCACAATTAGGAAGAGTCCAAGAACAGCCACTCAGGAAGGTATGGAAGTTTCCACAGAGAGAAGAGCGATTTCATTGCCAAGGCAGGGAGGCACTATTTCACAATTCCCTTGCTTGCACTGTCACAACAGTCCTGAGCTGGGATCACTGATTATTGAAGTTTGCCATTCACTGTTTTCTTGAAGATGCTTAAATCCTATTCTGAGAGAAGCAGTAATTTCAGATCCCTAGCAAAACATTTTGTGCATTTTAAGAATTCATTTTCCTTAAAAAAAAAAAAAAACCAAAAAAACCCAAACAAACAAAAAAAAAACCACCCACATCAAAAGCCACAGACAAGAAAAACCAAACCAGAACACAAAATTAAAACCAGGTGCTATATTTAAGATGAAGACAACACTCTACAGCAGAAAACCTCTCTCCCTGCTGCTGCAGATTGAAGCATCCAGCTTTTGAACAGAGACCTTTTCCAATCCACAGTGCTTTCTGGCAATATAGTCTGCTGTAACATTTCAATCAACATGCCCTCTTTTCACCTGAAACACAATCTCTCTTTGTGGCATTTACTTTACCTAGTTAGAAATACTCTGTTACCTCCAGAGCCAATCTGTGATACAGCCCCAACCTCCACAAGTGAGCTGAGAAAGGAACTCTCCTGGGGTTCTTCCAGGAGTGAAGGTGAGTCAGCTTGGTAAATATTCCAGGAACCATCAGAGAACTACAAAGACAGTGCAACGAAGGCCAAAAAAACCCAGAACAGCAATGTGATAGCAAGGTCTGTGTGATTTGGGCCCAACAGACAGACTTTAAACTGAAATTATGACTGAGATTAGGAGTAGTGCATTTTGGAGAAGGTATGGTCACTTTCTGACTGGAAGATAAATTTGTGTGGCATTTCATTAAGAACTACTGCTTTTAACAGTAGTAACTTTTTGATTTTTTTTTAAAAGCAGGTTAGAAGCACCTCAGCTTTTTAACTATGGAGTAAATATAAAGGATAACTTTCTTCCTTACTTGCAAGCTCCATTTAGCAAAATAGTTTAATGGTAACATCTGTATTAACAAGCAGAGGTCAAACACTCTCAACAGGAACACTCTTTGTGCAAACTCATTGTTCAAATACCCCCTTGAAACCAGGCAGCAAATGCTTTACTTTTGGGACACACTTTGCTCAGATAAATCCCTGTTCTCTTCACCGCTCCACGTTCAGAACGAGCACCTTCAGCTTTCATTGGTGACTATCTGTCATTTTGGAAGTGATTGGCAGAGTTCTTGGCAAGAAACAGGCTCTAATTTGCAGCAATATGCACTGAGAATTACTGCCATCAGTACCTTGTGGGTATATCTCCTGGACACACTAGATTTAAGATATACAATGCCCTTTGCCTGTTTGAACACACAGCACAATAGCTGTGATGTCCTGCAAGTGTCGAGTCAAAAAAACGCTAGGGGTCTCTTGGACTTCAACACAGAGAGAAGCCATATAATCATAGGAATATTTCTATCATCATGTTTCCGGTGTGGAGTCTAAATGAACTTAAGGTTTGGCTGCATTAATGTTTTAGGACAGAGCAGAGGGGTACTTCCTCTGCAAATCTCTTGTAATAACCAGGTTTGCACTGCAGGGCAGTCTTGGAACATGGAAACTAAATCCCCTTTGGATTAAATATACTCCAGGACTGCATCCAGTGCTCAAAGCATTGAGTCCATAGCATCAGAACAGAGCTAGTCCCAACTAGTCTTATCCAGGGGCTGATGTTAGGTCTTCACCTTTACCTGACTGACTACAAGAATCCACTTCTACTGCACTGCTCTACTTGCTAACATTGACATCAGAGAGACACAGACTAACACCACCTAAGAAAGTACTTGAGATCTCCTAGGGCAATGTCATTTGTCCTTTTGGAATCAAAAAGAGTGAGATGGGCACGTTTCCAGAATTCAAATGAGCTGAAGATGACTCACTACCTAACAAGAGGTGCTTGAACAGGGAGCAGGAGACAGGTGAGGTAAATCTGTCAGAGCGCACCTGAAGTATTTTGTCAGTCTACTTCTAAAGCTGGGCTTTTGAATTTTCCTTTATTCCTTCAAATTAATTACTGAATGGGCTGAAGGAAAGGCTTTTATTACCAGCCCTGAAGAATACATGAGTGAAAAATGTGTCCTCTCTCCAAAGTGCTTTATTCTATTGGTGTTTCTCAGTAATTTAACTTATTACCTTGAGACTTCCAGATTTGAACATGAAAAAGTGTATGTGAATAACGATCCCCCAACTCCTCTGTAAAAACTGCTGCATATTCCAGCAACAACTTGGTGCTCCTTTCTAAAAATTCTCTTCAAGTTTAGATAAGAAAAAAGAAAACTGTGGCTGCCCTTCAACAATAACTCACTTGTTTTTCCAGGAAGGTGAGAAAACACTGATCCTGCATCCCAACTCAACTGGCTTTCAGCAGCAGTGACTGGGCCTCTCTAGGGCAAATGATATTTTACATTACCTGTGGAAAGTAAGGCCACAAGGTATAAGAGCAACAACTTTAAAGCAAGCATAAAAAGCAGTGTTATGCTAACAAAGTGAAGATTGCAACTAAAATTGATTTTTAAAGTCATCATGATCCAGTTGCTTCAGATTCATTACAATTTGCTCTTTTCCATGCCACAGGATTTGTTCCCACATTTCTCTGGAGTACACAGTGCCATTTACTTCAGTCTACTCCAAAAAGACAACTCAAAGGTGTGAGGCTGAGGCAAATCCAAATAAATTTAGGACAGTAATTTTCACAAGGGCTAAGTATTGGCCTAATTCTTTTCTATAAAGTCAACAGCTGTAAAAGTAGGCCAAGAGTATCTCTGCAGATGACCTCACCAGGTGCATTTTGAAGAATTAAGAATACATGAGTATCGAATATTACTTGAGCTGCTAAACTATAAGATGATAAACAGCACTTATCTCTACTTATCATCTGCCACTAAGAGCCTTATCATTCTACATCAATTAAAGCTAATGTAAACACATGATAACATATAAAACAGGAATACTTTTCTTTTTTAAAAAGTACCATCCCAGGTTGTCCTCAAACCTTTAAAATCGCACAGGTTCAAAGCAGCCTTGCAGTATCATTTCATCTCTCACAACTCTGAAAACAATAACTTCATAGCAAAATCAAAGATTTTTCACATCTCACAAAAGAAGTGAAATTCAGAAAAAAAATAAGTATAACTGCAGTAAAAAAAAAAAAAAAATCAACATTATGCAATTATTTTTGCTATGGTTCTGGAAGAAAATAAAGCCTTAACAGCTGCTCCAAAGCTGATTCAGCAGTGAAGGAACACTGTAGAGACTCTGAGAAGCAAAACTGGAAGTGTACATCTTATTCTGTAGTCAATGAAGGTTTTTTGGACAGAGGAATAGAAACAACATAAAGCCTGATGAGAGTCAGGTGGATACAGCAAGCATGGAACTGAGCAATCCCAATCGGTTGCAAGCAACTCTGAGTGACTTTCACAGAATTAAAAAAGACTTTGTGCTGAAACCTTTGCTCTGCAGCTATTATTAAATTACATTCACTCACATCTGCCTGGATAAACAAAGCAATAGTCTTTTCCTAGTATTGCTTTCATGTCTCTCTCTGTTATAGTTCAATGTGCCAGCTTTTATCTACACCGGTGTCTCATCTGGCTCAAAATAGGAAAGAATTATTTATAGGCTACAGATACACCATGTACTACTACTGGAGATGTCTTTTCAAGGCAGGTATTTGCTGTTCCTCAATTACCGTAAGATTCACACTATTGAAGGTCAAAGCACATAAATCCTGTTGTTACTAGCTATTCTCTTTACTAAACAAAACTTGCAGAAACAAACATAAAGCAGTTTAAAACAGCTCTTACTGATAGGTTATTACACCTGTCTTTGAAAGCAAAAGTTCAAACAGCTTAGGGAGACTAACAATAACAGGAAGCATTCCAGAACTGCCTTCCATCAGATAGGTGCTCGCCCAAATCACCACCTCTCTTGAGCATACGTTTTCATCAGCCATGAAAAAAATACTAATCTGAAGTAGTCTGTGATGCAAAGAAACAGTTCCATTTAGCCTACCTGCTTAAGGAGGCCAGTGTAGCAATTAAATCATGCTATGTCAGTGACCCAAAAGAGGAAAATTTAGTTCAAAGAAAACTCTCCTAATCGTCTAATCAAGAGAGGCAGACAGAGAGGGAAAGGGGAAAAGCCAGACAAACAACAACCATATTGCATTTAACAACAGATTGCTTATCATGTATAAAGTTCATCACTTGATAACAGAAAATCCTGTGTGTTCCAGTGCACAGAAAGCCAAAAAAACCAAAAAACAACAAAAAAAAACCCAACAAAACAAAAAAAAAAACCCAAAAAACCCACAAAAAACCAAAAAACAAAAACCAAAAAACCAAAACAAAACAACAAAAAAACCCAAAAAAACAAACAAACAAAAAAACCAAAAAACCCCCAAAACAAAACCCAGAAAACAAACCACAAAACAAAACCCCAGAAACAATCCAGTGGAATACAACCCAAGAAAAACATCAAAGAACATGCTTCGATGTCCAGTCTAGTTAGACTCTTCTGAAGCAAAGCAAAATTTTGCTGTTTCACTAACCCTTGTGGCAGATAATTCAATCCTTACATTAGAAAAACCTTACATAAATTTAGAAATAGGTCATTCAGCATCCTGAAATATGAGTACATAAAAAATACCATCTTTTCCTCACATCCGCCACAGAAATTGACTATAATACTGCACAGGACATGATTCATTTTAAATACATACTCTTGACACTGTTTCCATCCCCCCAGGGGATCTGTGACAGATTGCACTTGTATAAAAAACCCAAATTTACTGGGTATATAAGCTAGATCGATATGTTAAAAGTCTTGGTGACTAGTGACACAGAAAATACACGCAGTAATGGCAGTATTTTTACAGTAGTTAGTCAGCTGTCATACTACCTTTTCCACCCAAGTTTCAATCACAGTTGAGAATCATAACTAACAGGTCTAACCTAGGTCACATTCAGGTCCTAAATAATTAATATTCTTCTCCTCTCCCTGCCCCTTTCAGAAGGAGCTTGCCCAGGGCTTGCCAGGCAGCTCAGGGCTCACTGGCACGACTGAGAGGGGGCCCCACGTGCCCCTTCCAGCTCCTGGCAGGACTGAACACTTGCCTGGTAACTCAAAAGCTGGGGGACCACAAGAAACAGTTTGTGACCCAGTAACAGAGGGGTCCACAGCCTCCCTGCCAAGAGGGTGGAGCAGAAAACAGCAGCTCCTGAGCTGTGCCCAAACCCTATGCCAGGAGCAGGTACAGCACACACAGCAGTGCTAACGAGGTAGACAAGTCCTCCATCTGCTCCAGTAACAAAGCAGCAGCAGGTCTGTTTGCACTGAGCTGCTGTTCAGCTGGAGAAAACCTCGCAAAAGATGATCAGGCAATAGAAGAGAGAGAGAGAAGCTTATTATCATTTTCAGTAAGGAAAATAACAGGCACATGGTATCATTTGACAGTCTGTACTAAAAACCTTGGAAAGGCCCATCTCTTAGTGATAACATCCCTGAGTGGGAAACATTTAGCAGGAGCTTGGTTGTCTTTCATTTTTCTGCTCTTACTACTTAAAGCTTTGCTTTGTTCACTAAAACAAAGATACTTCACTGTGCCCCGAGGCTTATTCCATTTCAAAACTGCAGTCATTATTGCTAAAGTGTTACTGAAATGCACACTGTTAGTTTTCCTGGATTCAGTTTTGATAGGCACAATGTTAGTTGTGGAAATATCTGTCAGTCTGCCAGCATGTAGTAATTCAAGATCTTAAGACAGAACTGCCTGCACATCAAGAAAAAGACATCAGTTTTCTGTCAAATCATTTCAATCGGTGTAACTTTGAGTCGGACTGGCTCTTTGTGACCTGATGAACTGCATAATGCTGTGAGATGCATAAATCTATCAAGGCCAACAGAAAACAATGTAATTTATTAAACCAGCTGACATAATTGGTTTAACTATGGAGAAAGAAACATAAATCCAGCCACCTCTTGTTTCAGGTAGAACAGTGAATAGAAATACTGGAAGAGTTTTGGTGGTGGAGGAATGATCTTCACCCAAGTCTGAAGAAAAATATCATGAGGGTAGTATGAACAGCAAACACATCACAAGTTCTTTATCTCATGCAGGAGAGCTACACATGTTCATTAAAGAGTGGCAGGATCCAACAAACCTGCTTTGTCCTCTTTGTACTGTTTCACCTTTCACACTTTGGTGTCATCTACTTCCAAAAAAAACAAAAACCACCAACAAAAAAACAACAAACAAACAAAAAAACCCCCATCAAGCCAACCACACAAAAATTTTGATCCCCCTCCCAGATATCTGATTTTCCATGATACACTAGAATTGTCATTTGTCTTGTGTATGTCACTAATTTCTAAAAGAAAAAAAAGTACACAGGAAACAGCGCTTCCCTTTGAGAATGTTTTGTATTTTTCCTTTGTAAGCAGGCCTATTACCTCAAAATTTAAATCTTATTAACTTTAATAACCGTGGTAACAAGATTCAGTTCTTCCTAGGATGCATAGAAATTCGTTTACGCATTTTATAGAGTGCAATGAGGACGAGCTATAAAGATGTCATTTCTTCTTGATCAACTTAACGTATCTTTAGAGGCTTCTGCCTCTAAGTCCACTCCAGGACGCCTTTTCAGTGTAGTTTACATTAGTATTTATATATGTAGAACTACCACTTTATTTTAAATATTATGCAGATTATTTCTTTACAGAAGTACTTTCACATTATGAAAGTCTGAAACAACAAAAGAGGTGTGTGGTGCTCTGAACGAGGGCAGGTGGTTGTTAGCAGATCAGTGTTAACTCTTTCTAACACCACCTTAGGTGAGGGGCCACTAATTTCTTAACACTGTGCTTCTAAACACCCAATGTGCAAACAAACATCAACTCTTTAGAAATACATTGTAGGAAATAGTTACATATAAAGTGTCCTGAGGACACTTAGTACTACAAGTGCTAAGTATTTTTATTATTAATGCCAAAAGGTAGGAGTTTGCTAATTCCAAGTTTTCAATAAAAATAAAAAGAAAAACCAAAAGCCAATATGAAGGAAAAAAGTATACAGAGAACCACAGAATCATCAAATGGTTTAGGCTCGAAGAGACCTTAAAGATCATCTAGTTCCAACCCCCCTGCTATGAACAGGGACATCTTCCACTAGACCAGGGTGCTTAGAGCTTCATCCAACCTGGCCTTGAACACTTCCAGGCTTGGAACACACACAGATTCTCAGGGCAACCTGTGCCGGTGCCTCACCACCCTCACAGTAAAACATTTCTTCTTAATAGCTAATCTAAATCTCTCACAGAAATGTGTTCATTTTAAATACTAATTAAAAATGTAAACGCTTTAGCCGGGAGCTCCTCCAGGACAGACAGGATGATGCCTGCAGCTGTCCTTTTGCCTGGAAATACGTGTCACTCACATACATGTATGCAGGTGACAGTAGCCATGGTCACAGATGCTGTGAACCACACTCTTGGAAGATTCTGTATCACAGTTGGTCTTAACTCCATTCATATTGATGATTGTAATGAACACCTTGACAATGGGAGCCAGGAAAGCAGTTCCATGGATCGAGTTTTCTGCAACATTATCTTCACGGCATAGGATAGAGATGAACTGAAAGAGACCTAGAAGCAGAGAGATTCAAGATGTGGGAATTCAGATCATAAATCTGAATGCCTACATGCAATGTTTTGCCTAATTAATAAGAAATGGGAAACAATCAATAGCTGGGTCAGACAAAAAAAGATGCAGGCCAGAAGTGAGGGTCTCTGACTGGTTAACAGAGTAGCTCTTGAACAGGGAAGAACCATAAAAGGGATATTCTCCCCACCTCAAATGATACAATCCCACCATCATGTCCTCAAGTTCTGAAATGCTGGAGAGGAAGAAAAATCCAGCTAGGGTTACTACAGAGGCTCAATTTGGATAGAGCTGGTAAAGGAACTTTTTTTTTTTTTTGGCCTTGAAAAGGGAAGAAACTCAACACGAAGCTGCAGAAGTAGCACCTATGTTTGGGAAGATCAGAAGGCCCATCTCAGAGTGAGTGACTTCATGTCAGATCTTGCCCTGCCTCTGCCTAGCTTCAAGGGTACAAAATCTAAAAGCAAGTTCGGAGATTGGTCAAAAAAAGAAAAATGAATAATGTAGCTCTATTACAGACAGCCCAGAACAAGGAAGACCTAAAGAGTTTTAATGCAGTAAGTTTGTTTATACAAGTCTACTACAATATGACATCCCAATGTAGAAATATGGCCTGCGTCCAGCAATAGAGCTCAGAGTTAGTACAAAGCTGCTGAGAACTTTTATGGGTCTCAGTAGCAGCTCAGTGTCTCCACTGACAGGTTAGAGCTCAAATTCATATTCATTTTCAAAGCTGCCAAAGTAATTAAAGAAATTCTTGCTCCCATGCGATTTGTTACTGTCCTTTCCTGGATATCAGTAGTTCACTGTCAAAAAAAAAAATAAATTGGGGAAAAAAAACCAAAAAACCCCCAAAAAACAACAACAACAAAAACACAGGAGCCCTCCCTGATCCAATTCAGTGGAGCACCATTTGTCACAGCAATTGTTCACATACTTTGCTTTGGGATGGTCATCACCAGCTGGTGGTCAAGAAAGTGGAACCAGAACAAGATACTCTGTCCCTAATTTTACATTTAGATTCAGGTTACTGCAAGCGAGCAGCTATCTATTTGAATTTAATTAAAAACAAATGACATGCCCCGTGATTAAAAAAAGCTTTAGCTACACTCTCATTCTCAAGTATTTTTAGAGGTTTAAAATATGGAAGGTTTTAATTAGGATGCCTCAGCAATATGAGAGAATGAATAATTTACAAAGAACTTGATTTGAGCTCAGTGAAAGGGTGGTACAACTAAACTACCCGTATTTTTTATTTCTAAAGAGTATATATTTTTTTAGTTTGGCTCCAGTCACTGCAAGCAGGCCATAGAGATGGCAGACAACAATGTGAAGAGTTTTATAGTGTCCACAGTCCAATGTCTTGGTTGCTTCACAGCATTCTTGAGGTTGGTTATACTCGAACAGCAAGTAACAAGCTGGTTTTTAATTATAGGCTATAAAACCAGCAATAAACAGAAGTTTTTACAAGTGATGTAGATTCCCCTTAAACAGCTTAATATTAAAAGAGTTCCATCAGTCTTTGCCTTCTCTCTCTCTACTCTCCTTCCAATCCCTCATCAGTTTTGTGTTAGCTTTTAAAAAGCTGGCATATGGCACTGGCTTTGCTAGACCATCAGGACTTACAACACACAAAAAAAAAAATCAAACCTGTGGTTAATTACATTCAGTGCATAAGGTGAATTTTGACAATACTTAAGTCCTACTTTATATAAATCTCTTGATGAATTTCTGAAAAGGAAAATAGAACAAAGCCATTTCTTAGAGGAAGACACTAAAAGGTTTGGGGTTTTTTAACAAAAATGTCTAAAATGACTAAAATAACAACATATGAAGTTGCAAGAAACATCACACTGAAAGCTATTTTCTTAACAGATGGCACTCACGCCTACTTCACCCATACTGACCTACAGATTTTTTTCCTTAACTTTTACTAATATTAATCTTTCATTGAATGTGTTTTTTACAATTTTGCCACCAAGCGATACTTTTAGCATAAAAGGTTTGAGAAACTTACTCAAGAACATATTTTTACGATAATAAAATATAGAATATATAAAGGAGGAAAACATCTTTACAAAGTTCAGGACATAAAATTGTACTTTTGACATAAAATTTTCTTCTCAAGGGCTGTTCAGTATTGAAACTCTACGCACAAAGTTTTCATCCAGCCTTGACCGGAAAACATGACATTTGCAGACATTAAAGCATTCCCATAACTCACACTGTCTTCTAGAAAAAAATACACCTGTGCAAGACAAGCATTTGAAACAGAACCATTGAACTGAATTTCATTACTTTGTTCTATGCGTTTAATTGTGAAAAGGTAGAAAAATTAAATGTATGTAGAAAATGAGGAGCTGGAGGAGAAATGTGAAAATAATTTACAGTGACTGGTAATTTAAGTAAAAATAAACACCACTAAGATTTCCATATAAAAATGCACCCAATTATTTCTCCTAACACGTTATACTGTTTTTGTGATCACATCACAAAACATGTCTAAAACCCCAAAAATCTTTAGTGTTGTTACACCAAAATAACAAGGATTTACATGGAACATCACATTAAAAATAAATCTTGGAATGACCAAAGGCAGTTGAAAGGATGACATTTGGAGAAGTTATGTTATCGGTACTTGCAGTTTAACAGTCTTCTCTTCTGTACTCAAAAAGTAAGAAAACCATTCCACTGTCTGTTCTAGCAGCAAACAAACAAGGTGGCTGTGGGAGCTGGCAGTGCTCCAGCTCCTATTTCAGACTCTTCTCAAACATGCTGACTCACCTGACTGCTCACCAGCCCCATGATATCCCTCATTATAATGATCTTCCAGAGTAGGACATTCACAGTAACAGTGAGAATAATAAAAGAGCTGTTGTTGAAACTGTTCCCATATGGTTCCCAGAGTAAACCACAAAAAATTGTTCTCTAGAGTGATTTTACAATACCAGTTAGGCAGAGCACAGTGAGGGTGATCATTGCTACAAGTCAGTACTAAACTACAAAACACAGTGACAAAACAAGCAGGATCTCCTGCCACCCTCCAGTATCATTTGCATCACAAGAGATGATTCTGGGAATAGATTATCATGCTGAATGGGTATCGAACTTTTAAAAGGTGAAAGAAAATACAACACAAAACGTTTCTTGAGGACCTGATGCTGTATTCCACCTGGACATTTTGGCCAATTGAATTAAAATGATATTAGAGACACGTGCCAGTTCATTTATGAAGTGCATACATAAAAACGTAAATCATTTATATTTGCGTCAATTACAAAAAAGTTATTGAGTTACTTGCAGAAAAAGACTTTGAACCCTCTCCTTACGTTTTTCTCCTTTTAGCACATTAAGTTTCTGAAAAAGGTTTTGAAAATGGGACAAATGGTAGTCACATGCCAGGCTCTGAACAGCATCCAGTGAAAGCTGATTGCATCTTCATGCTTCCCAAAACAGCCACCCTGAAGTGAAGTTCATTTAGACCCGAAACTGCAGTAAAAGCTTTCACACCTCACATTTTTCTTTCACATAAACGATAGCATTCCCAGACATACAAATTTTGACCTATTACCAACTGCCAATCTATTCACAATTTCAGTATTAATCCCAAAATTGGAATGTATATTTGCTTCTACTCCCTACAGCATGCAGCAACTAATTTTGACAAGTTTGTCATTTGTTCTTACAGATTGTCCATACAAATCCAGCATAGAGTGCCTTAAAATAATTAAAGCTTCCAAGAAATGCTGCTGTCTTGTGCAGAGGAATCTGACTTTGTATTAATTTTGCCTGGGGACTTCACAAATTGCTCAAATAGAGTTAACATCTCCTTTAACCAGTCTGAACAGCTCAGTTTCTCTGTCTTCCCCCCTGCCTCATTCCCCATGCCTGGGATACTTTTCTACAGCTAGGTGAGGACATGGAAAAAACATGAGGCATTTGGAAGTTAAAACCAGCAGCTTAACCACCTTACACAGTAAATCTAAGAAAGTTAAACTCACCAGCAAGGGCAGGAGTTGTCAGGTTGGGTATGTTACGCATTAAGCTTGAGAAAGTAAATACATGTGACAAATGCATTACTTCCCATGTGAACATAATAATTCTCAGCTAGTGTATCTAAATTAAGTCACACATTAGTTATGTCTGAACAGAGCAGAGTGACAATTAACATTTTGTACATAAACAACCACTGTTTTTTTAGATTCAGAACCACTTTCAGGGATGCTGCAGGCCTAACCTTTCTGCAGCTGAGCAAGCAGAGAGACATTATTTCAACAATATTAATGAGCCTTCATATCCCCATGGACAGAAACAGGGTATTTTACAGGTAGCAAATTAAATAAGTCAGGTGAAAGCAAACAGCCCAGAGTTGCCACAATTTATCCAAAACCACTGAACAGTCTTCCATTTGATCCTCCCTCTAACATACTGAACCAGAACTTCTTTGCTACTGCTAACTTAAGTAGCAACAATGCTAGTTTTCACAACCATTTCAGAGTTCTCTGAAATTCAAACATATGCAGTCGTATAAATACTTCTGTGATAGGAATAAAATATTCTTTATAAAGGAAAATACATCTTCCTTACCCTGCACTTTCTATTATGTTACCCCTTGTTCACTGCAGTCTAATGAGAGGAATTTTACTAACACTGTCATTTGTGGCAGTAGCAGCTTGATGCCACAAGGCCAAAAGGCAATTAAAGGTCACTGCGTATTAGATTACACCAGACTCACGGCAGCACATATGCAAGCCAAGGCAGAAGCCCCTGAGCTCTGACTCACTGCAGAGACTCAGAGATCTGGACACTGCACTCAGCACCTGCATGGCTGGGCCTTCTGAGCTGGCCTCTGTACTCAGCTCAATCAGCCTGCCACCTGCCTCAGGTGGACACTCAGGGGGACTGCAGCCTTCCTCTCTACCGAACACACCTTCAGCAGCTCTATTTCATTCATCAGGCTAAGAACTTCTGCTGCACTTTCCGTGGAAAACCCCATAATTCGTGCTGGTCAAAAACTGTTTCATTTCCAATACCCATGCACAGTATAGACATACTGATATTCACATTTTCTATATATGCATCTGAAGTGACTCTAGCACCTTGTTCAAGTGTTAATGATCCCTTTTTAATCAAGTCTTAATATGCACATTTATTTTTTCTATGACAATGCCTTTGTGTTTGCACATCATATCGAGTGCATTACAGTCAGATTTCTGGGCTGTAAGTTAAATGAAATGTGATGCATGGTTATGTAACTGAAAAAAACATGAATTTATCTTCCCACAGGTGACAACTGAGTCACAAACTGTGCTGAGTTGGAAGGGACCCACAAGGATCATTGAGTCCAGCTCTTCACTGAATAGCCTGTACAGCACAGCTGGAGCATCCCACACAGAGCCGAAAGATGGTATTTGTGGTTCCTTACTGAAAGGGCCTCCAGCATAAAGCCAGAATCCCACTTCAGAAGTATTTCTCAAATTCTGTGACCTCAAAGAGGATACATGCTGGAGCAGTTCTTGATAAACTGACTACATGCCCATGCAAAGGATTACATGTTGGAGGAATTAATGGAGGAGTGTCTCCCATGAGAGGGACCCCACACTGGAGCAGGGCAAGAGAGTGAGGAGTCCTTCCCCTGAGGAGAAAAGAGCAGCAGAGACACTGTGTGATGTGACTACAGGCCTCATTCCCCAACCCCTGTTCTACTGGGAGGAAGGAGCAGATTTGGAGGTTGAGCTCAGAAAAAAGGGAGGGGTGAAGGGAAGGTGTTCTAAGATTGGGGTTTATTTCTCATTACCCTACATTTGACTGGTAATAAATTAAATTAATTTCCCTCAGTCAAGACTGTTTTGCCCATGACAGCAATTGCTGAGTGATCTCTGTGTCCTTATCTTGACCCATGAACCTTTCATTGTATTTTCTCTGTCCCACCCAGCTGAGGGGAGTGATAAGAGTGGCTTAGGTGGGCACCTGGTGTCCAAGCAGGGTCAACCCACCAAAATATCCATTGTGGCAGTCCCTGAGCCCTGGTTACCTGCACTTCTTCACCAAGGACTTCGCAAATACAGGATAGATTGAGATTTCACAGCTTGCAGGGGAAGCTAGTTGCAGCAGGAGATGCTGAATCATGCCCTTAACAGCTGGTACTTAGCTATCACCACCTCTTAATTAGTGGTTTCTTTTAGATTTCCTCAATAGCTATATGGCACCAAAAAAACACACAAAACAACAGAAAGAGGGGAAAAAAGCCAACCCAACAAACAAAAACCCCAGACAATTCAAGCTCAAAACATAAACCATATGTAAAAATGTTAAAGGTGAAGTAAAAACTGTAATTTGACAAGATAGAACAAACAGCCAACTATGGGCATAGAAAATGTTTATTTTATACTACCCTCATGACAAATCAAAATCCGTTGAACTTTTAAGTTGTAGATTTTGCAGCCTATCTCAGTCCATACAGTGGAAAATCCAATTTCCTTTGGAGTCCCAAAGCTTGAGCTAAACAATGAATGTTTTTCTGTTTCTCCTGAAGCAAAGGTTTTCCCTCAAAAGCTGCTGGCCATATGCTGAATGGTATTAAGGGTAAAACTATTAACTAGCTTTTCTTAGGGTACATTTTACTTTGCCAACCACTTGTTACTATCATTTTGTCCAGTGGTAGCAAAAATAAAAAGCAGGCAGGGAGTGGCACATGACTCATCACAATGTGTTAAAAACAACATTAACAGTTTAAATCTTTAGAAGGAAGGAGTTGTTGCCCAATAAATTTTGTCATTAAAAAAAAAAAAAACACACTCAAAGGGACAGGGCCATTCTCCAGTCCTCTTTGTCCTTCTCATCACCAACACCAAATTATACTGGTGTCTCTCAACCAGAAACACACTTAGTTTTTTCACTGTCACCACAGTGAGTACTGCTGCCTCTGGACCAGTAATGCAACTGACAGTTTCTACCTTTTAGATAATGTAAGAGCCCCCAAGAATTAAAATTATTTCTTTTAGTAACATTTGACAGCTTGTTAGAAGTTCCAAACACGGGATAATTTTCTAGTGTCAACATTTTGATTAATCCTTTATTCTGAAGTAGAATAATAACTTGAGTTTCTTTGATTTTTCTGAAAGCATAATTCCTGCTGTTTAACATAAAGTACTGCTTGAAGTACATTCAAACACATTTGTGGACGGTCATCAAATGGTTCAGATATTTAAGCACAGGAAGCCAAAAAATCCAGGGGACAAATATATATGGCAAAAACTTATGGGGAAAAAAAATAAGGATAATTTTTGCTACTTTTCAAGGTAAAGGATCATAAGAAATCTGGTCTTAGATCAAAAACTTTTCCTTTTCTTTAATAACTTGCCATCCTCCAAAAATACAGCAGCAGAGCCCAGGTCTCCTCCAGGAGACCTGGAGGCACAGAAGTCACCTGGACATAAGGGAAGAGCAGTGAAAGTCACAGTAAAACATGCTGCTGCACCGAAGGCTTCTTAAAGCTTTTTCATCATTTTATTTTGTCATTATCATTTTATCATCAATTTATTTTCATCATTACTCGGATGCTCACTATCGTGTCTGCAAGTCACCAGACAGCATGTTTTACTCCCCATCCGGTAACATGGGGAGTAAGCCATCTTTCCTGGTTTTCTCTCAGAATATTAATGTTCTTGAAGCATAAGCTGATGTGCGCATGTACGTCCATTCTGAAAAGTTCTTGCTATAGTTTGGTCACTAAAAAGCACGCCTCTCCACGACAGACACTTTGTGTGTGAGATGTATAGAGTTGGGCAAGTTTAAAAAACTCACTAAACAAATATTGCAAATGTTACATTTTCATAAATGCATCTCTGTTTATTCATCACTATTGACAATTATGCTTCATCAGGTTTGACCATTTTTCATCCCTCATATATGCTTTGATAAGAAGTGCAACAAAAATCTACAACAGATTACACTCTTGGGCAAGCACACAAGGATAAAACAAGATTAAAACACATTAACACACTGTTACATTAATGCCACAGAAGCCCACTGACTGAAACTGAAGAAGCCACTGAACTTTATACACATAGCTCAAAAAAACTGTACTGTTAACATTTTACTCAGTCTTTAAAGTAATCTTTATTTCTTCTTGGGAAGTAACTGCTTCAATAATCATAATATCTTTCTGCTTAGTAGGAAGCTTCTTCCAACCTAAAGAAGCAATGTCATTTTCATTTTGTCTTCAAACACCTGGTGCTACGAGAACCTGTTTTATGAATTAAAACAAGAATATGACCTTTTCTCTGAAGCAAATGTGAGTATAAGGCATATAAACTAGGAATCAGTGAATAAGCAACGGTCCTTAGAGGCCAAAGCCATACCTCATTCACTGTTACACATGGCAGTATTGGGGATTCAGTCTCATATCCTCATTACCACACTGAAGGAGCCCACCAACAACTGCAACCTTCTCTTCCACTCTCCTGCAATTTGCCTGCACACAAAACCTTTGGTGTGGCACAATTGGAAAGAGTGGCCCTATACAACTACACAGCTATACAGCTGTTGGTCTTAACTAAGGCCACCTTTGAAACATGACAAATCTACCTTCTGATGTATCAGTGGCTTTATCTTTATTCTTCAGCTGGTGGACAAATAACGAAATTTACCAGAGTTTACATAAGCAAAGACAGGAAAAATTTACCCCATCTTTTTTCAAAATGATTAGGCTGGTAGAAGCACGTGTTCAAACACATACTGAAAGACAGAGATGGTCTCAGAGCTACTCTTAAGAGAAGAGAGGCAAGTTCTTTTGGCTTCTCCCAGCAAAAAAATTTATGCACATCAAAGGACTGAGTTCATGAAAAGTGTATGCTTCTGCTCAGTGAGGGTGTGATGAAAGCATTCTCACTGGTAAGAATATGGACTATCTGTATCACTTTCTGTAAGCAATATGCAGACTCTCACTTTGTAAAATCCTCACTGTAATGTCACTAAGAAGGCAACTTGTTCCCATTGCTGAAGTGGGAAGGGTGATGCAGCTGATTGTCTCTGGAACAACCAGACACACAGCAGTCACTACTTTTCTCTGCATTTAAGCATAAGGAATCTAAAGTTTCCATAACAGGAGACAAGACTCATGATCTTAAGTTACTTTTGGCTATGCTAATTAGGTATTTCAAGCACCTAAAGTCCATAGTCTCTGCCAAAGTAGGAAGCAGTAACTATTAAAAAAGCCTGAATTTTCATGTGTGTGACATACTCTGTCCCTAATCCAGGCAGAACCGTCTGTCACCTTGGCACCACAGGGCCGAGGAGTTCACAACCTCATCACCCCACCTCAAGCCAAACATCAGACTGACACATTTGGCATTTACAAGCAACAACGTGCCCTAAAAGATGCATTTAAATGATAAATAATATCATGCTGTATTAATGAAACTGTGCCTGTATATTCAGTCCACCTTTTCATAATTTCACATTTATTTTCTATTGAAACAAGTCCTAAAAATGACTTTATTCTGAAATCATAGTAAATCAGCAGTCCACTTGTTTGAAACAGCTCCTCTGTCTAAGCATGTATGTTCTGTTTTAGATCAAAGTGTCTATGACTAAAAATAAAAAATACAAATTATGCTTCCATGAGTTAGGTAACCTGCTTATTCACCACTCCCATCCACAGATGCTATCCATGATACTCAGATGTAATCGTTTGTTTTGGTCTCAAACAATAACAAAACTAATTTGTTTCAATAGCAACCGGTAGACAAGAAGTTAACAAACAGCCTTTTTCTTCCCTTCTTCACTTTTCTTTTTTGCAGGAGATTTACCTATGCTACTATTCACTGAACAAGTTAGTACAAATATTCATAGCTAATTCCAAAAGAAACACATCTGAGAGAAGTGGCTTAAATTTACAGTCATGAGCTTGTACACAAAGAACAGCTAGGGTTGTACATCAGTTATTTTTGCATTTACAATCATATGCATGCTAAGATTTGGCCTCTTTTTCCTTCAGAAGAAGTACTAAATGACATATTTTAATACAAAATTTTGTTCTGTACGAAGAGTTTTTCCTATAAGACTATTAGTAAAGAGCCAGCAGACAACATTGAGCTACCAATATTTAGCTTAAAAAGTAAAATTAAATACCCTTCACAAGTGAGATAAAACAAAAAAAATCAATGTACATAATATTTGTACCAAAGAACTCAGCTTGGAATTTTAGATTGGCAAAACTAAGAGAAAATACCAACAAAGACCAGAATACACAGGGGTTCCATGAAGTTTCTTTTTAAAAAATTTATGCAGACTGAGGAAGGAGAATCACTGTATTTTCCTACATTCAGAAGAGCAGAATTCTTCTAAAGACTCAGAAGAACTAATTCCTAATTAGAAATTAGAATTGTAACATAAGGAAGTTGCTTCTGTAACAGCCATAGATTAAATTTTCAATCTTGTTAAAATGAATTTAAGATAGCCACTTAAAGGTGAATTCACTTTGAGCACCAGGTATTGTTTCTTTCCTTTTCCAAAAGATACAGAGCTATTCACTGAAATTATACTATGCGTTATTGTGAGATTTAACACATTTTATCTCAAAAAACAGGGTGTTACAAAGTATTAATGCATTCCAAGAACATATACTAGCAGGATTGTACTATGTCAGTTCGAAAATGGAAGTATTATTTTTAAGATAAATCCTAATTCTCATTTCAGTCTTATGCTACCGCTATTAGAGGAGCAATGAAAAATTCCCTTTTTGTAACGGTTCAAATGCTGTCAGTTTTGTATCCCTGCAAATCTACCACCCTTCCTTTCAGCACCTACCAAAGTTGCCTTTCAATGGGGAACATGAGAAATAATTAGGATAAGCAGATAAGGTCTTGACCAGAGTTTCTCACAGGTTTCCTGAAGGACTTCATGTGAAGTCACAAATGTATCTGTTCCACAGGAACCCCCTCTGTAAATAAAATTGTCACGTGTTGCACACTGGGGTGGGGCAGGTCTGTGTTCTTTTTTGCCACGTACAGAAATGTTTTGAAAGTCACTAGGCAATCACAAAACTTTGGTTTGCTACTTAAACATAAAACTTCCCAAACTTATCAGCGAACTGTTTTGTAATAGTGTTGATAAACTCTGCTATCTTCATAGGTAAAAGGATCCTACAGCAACTGGGCACTGCCCATTGGAGCAGTACAGCACTACCTACCAACAGAATTAACCGAGTGACAGTACGCTCCACTCCTTGCTCTCCTCCACTGACACCTTTCCAGCTTCTAATTTAGAGAAGCTGAAAACATACATGGCTTTTAATGTGCTTCACAGCAGCCACATCTAGCAAAGATTCAATCCCTGTGCCTGCTACATAATCCAGTTCTCATGACTCATCTCCAGCTTTCCAGGGAAAAGCAAGTTCCTACTGGGCATCATAGAGCTAGTGATACCTTTTACATGCTCACAGGAGGAACGGAGATTCAGCCTAAAAATTCTCCAAGCTTAAAGCAGTGATTAAGCCTACACAAACACAGTTGCAAGTACAGTAAGAAATTAGTGCAAACAGCAGTGCTATATTCTGGTTTGCAAGTATAAGATCCATGTAAGTCTCTCAAGACAGATTTTTAAAACATCAGTTTATATACAGCACTGTAAGAATTGCACAGATCAGAACATCCAGCCTTCCAAAACTGCAATCAAATATGTAAATTACATGCATGTAAAGCCTACAACATCCTAACTGCCCTATGTGCTCTAAAATACTAACCTAGTCCCTACAGGTTTAGAAGGACAAGAATATATATATTTATACACACACACAGAGATACAAACAAAGTTGAAATGCAGCACAAGCAGCTAGCCAGGAAGTTCAACTACATTATCAATGTCCCTACACCAAAAGAGAAATTGTTAAGTATTCAGAATGCATGGTAACTACATTTACATACTATCAGAGAAGATAAAATGCCACAAATGCCATGACTGGAAATATGACTCAGGACAGAATTTTCTCCTAATGCTAAATCTCACAATTGGTGAACACTCAGGCAAAAAACCCCACCAGCAGGACAAGAAGTTTTTCAATGTCACCGATAACACAATCTCAACCTTGCCAAAGTCCTATATTTGGCTGCAGTCTAGAGACAACATTTCAGAATGAGACACAAACAACAGAGTCCAATGGTTCAATGGGTGAGAGTCTCCCTTCCTGACTCAGTGGGTGATCAGTGGAAACCCCAAACCCTTAGACTGAAGGGAACCCAAACACAGTACAACCCAACAAATTGTGTGTTTTAATTAATTTCACTCAAAAGTAACACACCTTTGAGGCACTTTTGAACAATCACCCTTGTCTCAGCAGAATAAAAGGCTACATGAGCACAACTTCAGGTTTACCTACTCTATTTCCTTGCTAATTCCTTCTATTCTTCTAGACACCTAATTTAGCACAATGTCTTATCCCAAAAGGGGACTGAAGCTCTGCCTCTTTGAAGCTATACTGTAGTCCTCTCCCATTCTCCACTGACTGAGTAATTCTTCATACCAGGAAGCTTCTTGCACAGCTTCTTAGATCATGCTCTCCCTAGGCTAAAACAGGCTCCACACCAAGTTAACCCCTGCTTTCCTAGAGAGAGGGCAACACATCCATGATAGAAGGAAGACTGACTTACAGTGAGTGGGCAGGCCCACTGCCACTAGGAAGAATCCAAATCTCTTCTTTTACAGAAGTGAAAGTATGAGCAATTCCATTAGGCAAGATGTGGCAAGCTCACATGAGTCTTGTGTTGGATCTGAAAAACAAACCAAAAAATCAGATGAGAAATAAAACTTCCTCCAGCATTGTCCTTTCATACCTGGGAAGCCCTAAAATACAGCATCTGTAGCTGACACTTTTTCCTGAAAGATATGCATTAGAAATTCCTAATTCCTAATTAGAAATTAGAATTTATATTCATGGGTTGCATGGTAACTAAGCAGTTTGAGTTTTAGTCTACTAATGCACTAAGAGAGCAATGCATTGTGTTACATAAACCCCTCTTGCTCCAAAGATCTGGAACTCTGCACAAGGGTGGAACTCTGCTGAGGCTGTGGGGATCTTGTCTACACAAAACAAGAAAGAAGAATCCTGCACAGAAATAGATATCAGGGTACTACTCTTTGACAAACTTGTATCATTATTAAGCCATTGCTTTGAAGCAACACGGAGTTTTGACATTTAGTCAAATGCACTATTTCTGAAGACAATCCAATTTTACAGTTTTGGCAGCCTGCAAGACTTCTCTTGAACGTGAACAGTACCAAACAGAAATTGCTTATGACAAAAGTTTAACGTGCTCCATTTGAGCTAAAAAGGAACAATAGTCTAGTCTGCCTTTATATTCATGGGTTGCATGGTCTGAAAAGCCAATTATGAGATTTGAATTTCTATTGCACTGAGTCAGTTCCCACATCAGCTTGATGATAAATTTTCCAAAACTCTGCAATCAATCAGACCCAGACAAACCAGTGTCCGAGTACCACATATTGTGTGTAAAACCTAGCACATTGTTAAGCTTTCTCCAGTGCTCTGAGGCTTTCCTGATCTTTCTTCAAAATCAATATGAGAAATTGAGAATTCCTCAAACTATTTGTGATAACAGTTATGAATCTCATTACTGTTACAATTTAACTTTTTCTTAGCTATTACTTCTACATGCTGTCGTAGACTACAGCTTTAATTCAGTAAAGAAATTAAATTCTTCTGCATTTCTTGAATTGACATTACTGCCCTTATTTAACATTATTCTTACAGTGTTAGCATATTTTTCAAGGAAAAAGGAAGTTCTTTTCCCTGTTTTCAACTCAGAGTTTTGAGCTATACTTTTGCCTTCTCGTATCAGCTGTCTACATTTAATATCTCCTAATTTCACATTTACACTCAATTTCTTGCTTCTTCTATATCGACTCCTAAAAATGCCACTGTCCCCATCTGGCTTGTAGTTTAAACATCTGTGATTTAATTTTAGGATAATTCAACACATGAACTTGTGCGTTTTTAATCATCTAAGTATTAAGGGTGGGAGTTTCTTAAACTAGAGTAAGAAAGAATACTTGATGTGTTAACTTTTATATTTTTGATTAATCTAAGGTTCTCTCATTGTACTGTCTTTTAAGATTAGAGTCCTAAAACAGCTATTAATATAAGAGCCTATTGACATTTTTAGCCTGTAGGAACATGCAGTGGGCAGAGGCAGCTGAAATAACAACATATTTGAGTAATGAACTAGCTTTATAATTTTATTATTCAGACTTTCCCAAATCTATGGCTGGCATTTTTCCCAGTAACTCAAAAATTAGGCTGTTCTACATTTGAAACTTCCAACTGATCATATATTAAAAACTTCTCACGGTTAAGGCAACAGAATAACCTTATAAAAAGCCTTTGAAAAAAAAACCAACAAGTTAGATCTGAAAAATTCGTGCCTTTAATTCTCTGTGCTATTTGCATGAAGAACATAAGGAAAACAGGAAAAAAATTATCTGATATAGGTTACAAAGAATTATGTTAGTTACTAGGAGAATATTACATATCATATTGAAGTAACAGGGACCCTAGAAGGACCCTAAAGGAAAGTGACAGATATAAGGAGACACAACCTAAGCATCCTTCACTGGGCACCTTAGGCCCTCAGCAGTTCAGGAAGCCAAGGCTTGTATCAACCACTTGTATAAAGCCAAGTGACGCCTTTGTTGTTCCACAATCTCTCCACATTTTTGCATAGACATCAAGTTTTCCTCCTTCCAAAGTGAAATTTCCCCCACAATTTGCTGGTCCAGAAAAGGTTCCATGTTCCCCCTTGGTCCCCAAACCACTGTACTCAAGAGATCTCTTCTGATCAGTGCACATAAAGAAGCACTCATATGATTTTGTTTCTGAGTATTTAGCAATACAGGAACACAATTTCTAAAATCATCTGGGAAATCCATATCAGCTTAATGGCACTGTTGATTGATTTATAACTTTTGTTTTGTGTCTGTTTAATAAAAAAGTAACCCACAGTTGTACAGACAAACTCACAAACATTAGACATCAGAAAAATTCTAGAGCCTGATGCACTGGAATAGAAGGATAAACTGAGCAGTAAACATATCTCACAGTGGATGACTATAGCTCACGTGAGCATCATAGAGGGATGTTAATTTAATGCACAACTAAGAAAATTAATTATTTGGTACCCAAGGAAAAAAAAGAATGAACATGCAATAACTGACCTTTTAGCAACTCTACAGCAATTAATTAAGCTGTTTTGTACTGTATTAGTCCTAAGGAAGCTAACTAAGGATTTCTAACTATTTCCAGAAGAGCCTACCAGGAGTGCAACAAAGACTCAGTCTGGCAATAGAGAGCAATTTGGTCTAAGTCTGCATCAAGCAGAACTGGGCCCTTGGGGAAGAACCAGCCACTTCTCTCCCTTCTCAAATTTAGCCATTTATTCCCACAGCAAGTTCTACTAAAGCCGGTAGCAACAAGACTACAGAGTGAAATTAGAGTGGAAAATTAATCCAATTAATAACTAAAAAGGAAAAAAGCCAAAGTTTTAGCCATTGTGTTTGCAGAGTCATTTCACTGCACCAACATGTTGCAAGCATAAAGATGATGAAAAGACCAAACCAGGAAACTGCTGACTGGAGGGTAGAGCAGAACTACCTTTTTCAAAAGCAACATGGGACTATGGGGGTTTACACTGAAAATGGAAGTAGGAACAAAGGGGGAACAGTAAGAAAGCAAGTAACTTCTCCAAAACAACCCATACCAGACACATCTTCTAAAATGCAGAGTTTAATGAATGTAAGCAAATGTTAACAGTAATGCCAAGTCTAACTGAAACCAAACATTAAAATCTTAAAAGTTTGCCTGATGGATAAGCTAGTCTCAAGTGTCATTACACAGTGCTAGCTTTAATTGCTCCCGGCTAAATATAGCTTCCAGAATTTAATAGCTCCCCCTCAGCTTTTCTGTGTTTCAAGGAGGGAAAAATCTTCTAGTTAGAAAAAGCACACAGGCATACACAGTGGCATGTTACCACAGCGAAGCAGGAAGCAAACCATTAAGATGATTACATTAGTCTCCAACACTCATTCAGAACTCCTGTTTTTCAAGAGACCAAATGTTTCCCTGCTCCACCACTCTGGTTCCAGTTACAGCAGGTGATGGAAGCATGCATACCTTTTCAAACTAAGCCATTTTGCTGGTTTATTAGCAGACTGTAAATCTTGCTTGCCCTGTGCTTCCAGTCAAAGACGTCGTCTTTGCCAGCAAGCTGCCATGGTGCCCACACACTTCTTCCTGTGCCACCTCGCTGGGCACCACGGGGGAAGGAAGAGGAGCAAGGCTGCACACACATACACAGCCTGTCCCTTCCCTACAGCCACTGTATTGGCACAGCTTACACAAGGGGGTCCAAAATCTGCTACAGCAGCTGAGACTGCAGCACTCTGATAAAGGCATGAAACAAACTCTCTCTTCTGCCTTCTAATACCCAATAAAGATTTCAAAAAATGTAACAAAAAGTTCCTTATAGCAAGCTTCATTTTCCCCTCTCCAAGCTGATAGCGGGTTTCACTCAGAAAATTTGGCTGACAGTTAAAAATGTGTTCTACAAATTCAGCATTTCTGTTCACCTTCATTTTAGAGGTCATTATGTAATTAAAGCGCTCACAGTTTTCCTACAATCCACGCAGTTAAATTAAAAGTAACTACTGCTGCAATGACAAGCCTTTCCACTTTCCCTCAGGCCATAACTCCAAACTTCATTCTCTCCCCTCCAAACCATCATCCAACCATCTAACTATTTTCTTTCTGGATTCATCCACACTCTTCTCCTTTACTGAGTGGGGAAAAGAAGAATAATGCTACTTATGGAAAATACAACACTTACCAGACCATATGAATCACCAAATGCTACATTACCTGGCCCTTCACTTCAGCTGCAAAATTCAGGATTGCCTGTGCTAGAGCTGTGCAAGCACTGTAGGAACACCGCCTGGAGGGCTGCCAAGAAGTACCTACTACACTGAACAAGAGCAAAGGTAGTATGCCACAGGCTTTCTGCCCTCTGACCTACCATTTCTGAGGTGCAGACCAGGCTGAATAAAACAGGTTAAAGGAACAACATCTGTTTGCTGCTTACGAGAGGTTTTAAAGCAAGCCCCCTGACATGCACTGTTCTGCACTGGGACATCCGTGCTGTACTGCCAGCTGAGCTGACCCAGAACAGAAAGGCTCCCCACTGTCAGTGCAGGTGCAGACTTCATTTACCAACTTCTGATAAAGCACAAAATCACGACACTCATTCCCATTAAGATTTTTCTATCTGAAGTAACAAACCAAAGTGTGGATAAATAGCATCAAAAATAGGGATGAGCACTGGAGGCACGTTGTATACTAGATCCGGTTACTCTTACAGAACAGGTTTTTATTTTAAAACAATCACAACAGACTATTTAGAACAATTGAAGATCAAAAAACCCTACCAAATGTACAAAATATGATCCATGTACTGTGGATAAATATAATCTTACAGCTATGTGTTAGCTGTCATGAACCAGAGCTCAGTGTCCCAGAACTCCACAGGGCTCTTCCGAGTTGAGCTGTTCCGCTCTCAGGCAGCAGCAACCAGACAGAGGCAGGGCAGGCAGCCTGTCAGCCAGGGCTGCACAAGTCCCGAGCACCCAACAGCCTCTCACCCTCTCCCCACATCTGAAATCACCATGTAAGGTGCAGTGAGACACACCACGTGCTGCCTTTTAAGAAGTCAGCAGAAAAACCCCCACAAGCAAAAGGAGGGAAGAACAGTGGAGATCTGCCAACAGGACCGCAGCATCAGACCGGAAAGAAAGCACGCAGCTACGGTGGGCAGCCACATAATGCTACTAAATCTGGATCTGGGGATTAGCAGGAGAGAAAAGATACCAGAAAAAGGTAATTTGTTTTCTTGTCATCTGTAATACTGAAGAGATTTTTCTCTCCTCTCCAAAATTAGAACATCCACAGTTTAACTCCTTCCCCTCTTAAGAGTCACATATATACAAAGAAACCCACCAAAAAAAAAAAAAAAGAATGATCAGCCTCAGGTCAGGACAATTGTGGCCTAAATAGTCACAAAACTGTCACAGAAGCATTAATTCAAAAGCAATTATGTTAAAACAACAAGATCCATCAGAGTAAATATAAAACATCCACCAGAATAATGAATACCATCCTGCAGAAGCTTCAACCTAATCACAGTATGTTTATTCAGAGACATTTTCTCGGACAAAAAAAACAAAACAAATAGATGTGATCAGTCAAGATGTCTATAAATTCCAGAATCTATTTGCCAGATGTTTTTCTCTACATCTGATGACCTGCAAATTTGCCTTAGCTGTAGCAATAGCTGTTGCTAAACCTTGGCAACAGCTACTACTGTATTTGTGACTGAAAGAAAATGACATATAAATATTTTCAGTTAATTATGTCTATTCACTTAAATGCAACTTGAGGGGTTTTTTATATTTATAAAATATATAAGGTCACATTTAAGTGAACGGTTTCTCATATATTGGCTTTCCCCTTCTCCCTTCCACTTTATGTATTTCCCTGCTGATTCAAAGCTATATTCTATCTGGGTGTTCAAGGTTACTTAAGGAGGGGGGGCAGACTCTAGAGATTTTTTTATATGGCAGGACTTCAAACAATTGATCCAGTATATCTCAAGTGACTTGATAAAGAGGCATTACAATAATGAGGAGAGAGAAAGATAGGTGAAAATATTACAGCATTTCAGAGTCACTCAGCAGGACTCTCCTGCTCAAGGACTCTCAATTATGAGACAAGGACACTGACCATGAAGGACAAGGTGATGCACCCAGGGAGGGATTTACAGATGAAAGTGAGAAGTGAGAGTTGTTGGGCACCCACACAACCTCCAACCTCGACGCACAAGTAAAGGAAAATGAGAATGTGACCAAGATGGACTCTTATCTCTGATTGTTTGATAAAGGGCTGAAAGTCCTAACACAGATCAGAACAGGGTTCTGGCAGACAAGTAGTCTGCCCGGGTAAACAGGCATGACGAGATAAAACATTCTAAAGTATTTGTGCACTTACAAAAAAGAGGCCTCCGCTACAAAACTAATGAACTTGAATTAAATACAAGATTAGGTATCATGGGGACAAACAGCATCTTAGTGGCTAAAACACATAGTAAAATGCACATGATATTCAAAAAAAGCCCATAGAGGTAGGGATGGTTCAAATATACACCACTTAGATTTGTGATACATTTAAAAAAACCACCCCAAACACAGCACTGCAAAAGAACTAACAGAATCTGATTGAGTCAAAAAAATAAAACAAACCAAAAATAAACCAAACCAAAGCCAACCACACTTAAAAATGACAGCCTTGTTGAGAGTCTGCAGTAGATTCAAAGAAACCAGCCTTGCTACAGACTCTATTTTATTGGAATGAAAAATAATTGGACATTACAGGAGATTAACTTCTGACTCATGTGAAGTTTAAGTAGTCAGGTAGACTGAGGAGTTCAGAGTCTCTAAACTGAAAATGCTGAGTTGCTGCTTCATTAAATGTGCATAAACAAATCTGGAAATGCCTCATGGGATGCAGCATGCAGTAGATAACTTGAAAGATTAAATAGGCCCAACTAGATAAGCGCTTCACCACACCTCCCAAAAGGCAGAGAAGAAGTTGATTAAAGAAGCTGCACCTCAGATGTTAAAGAACAGGAATAAAGTTAGAGCTTTAAAAAAATTTGATTTCAAAGCTATTAAAAACAAAGTTCTTCAATAACTCATAGAAACTATGTGAAGTAGTAACCTGGAAGTGAAAATTTCTTAGTAAAGAAACAAAGATAGGATGTCTACTATGAAACAGACCTCAAAACTAACAAAACCAGCAGGAAATTAAAAGTAACATCTTCATGAGCATGTGTGAAAAAAACCAGATGAAACCACCACAGATTTCTGCCAAAAAAAAAAAAAGCAGAATAAATTGTACATAGAGTTGCAAATAAAAATTTCATGTATTCTCAAGCTATTGCATCTTTTTCACTTCTAGCCAGTAAAATCATTTGAAACCTATAATCCACATTTATAAAGCAGACCAAAAAACCCAGTTGGAGATACTCTATGAAGGCAGGAGAGCAAACAGAATACCTGTCTTTACAGTTGAAGCTGAGGGGAGAAAAGCAAAAAGAAATCAGCCCTACTACAATCAGTACCATACAGTATATAGTAACAACGTAATGTTTTACAAAAAATTAAAAATTGGAGAAGTCTTAGATCTCATCTGGACCTGACACCACGTGCATCAAAAAAAGTTGGTAATGACCTTATTTGGTAGAAGAACTGCAAAGTGACTAAGTGACTGGCCACAGACACTAAAAAATTATCAGGCTGGACACAGATCACTAGAAGAAGTTGACAGGAATTATCTTGGGGTTAAGTTTTATTTAACAGTCCTACTACTGGCAAGGTAATTGAGGTGTCTGCTAAAAGTTGCTGCTGACAAAATGTATAGAGGCATGTCTGATGCACTGAACAACTAGGACACCAGGGGAGAGGAACCACATGAACAGGAGCAGTGTCAGGAATGCAGTTCATCAGCCCTGGAGGCAAGGTCAGGATCCAAGGAGTAAGACAAGCAGAAGCTCCGCTGTGACAGTGGGAAGTGACCAAGGAGAGGAAGGTACCCACATGCATGGAATACATGTCTGATCAACTCATCACCAAATTGAGGAAGGTATGAAAAAAGAGCTACCCATGCTATAAGTTAAGGCATTTCCTACAGAGCCGTATAAGGAAGCATCAAAAAAAAGGCACTGCCAGTATCTCATCTGGCCAGGAAATTAGAAAATAGCACCTAAGACACAGGTGAGATATATATATATATATATATATATATAAGTTTATGCAAGGAAGATTGACAGCAGAATATTGTCTTGAAATTAATAGCATGAGCATACCTAATCAGTCATATTACAAGATTCTCTGCATCTCTTCATGTCTAAATGCAAGTCTCCTAAACTGACTGAGGGAAAGAGAGTCTCCCCTACATGAACAGAGAGAAAACCCCTTCATAAAAGGGTGCAGATGCTCTTAAATACTGAGAGAAAATACCAATTTTATCCAGATGGGCATACAAACTGGTTGTGGGTACATTTAGCCAGAATCCTGGAATAAAGTTTTAGTCCAAACACATAAGCTTTGAAATAATTTGTTAATGAGACATGCTTTGACTATTTTAAGATGATGCTTGGTAACTTTACAAAAGGGAATATACAAATGCATTGACTGCAACAAATATTGAACACGAGAATCCAGGAACTCTCTTCGAGTCATATTATGTGTCAGTACAGCCACTTCAGCAAGGAAGTCTTTATATACCACTTACCAATGTTATTATCACTGATTTAATCTGGGCTGCAAACTGACCTTGCCTTAATACTCTTAGGTTTCCATTAATAAAAAGAAATCACTTCAGCTTTACTCACTTCCATGTATTTCTTCTGTGCAAAGTTTTTGTTTGTCTTTACGGGGTTTTTTTAAGGAATATAATTTTTTAAAATGGCAGATCAAGGAAATGGTACTTTTTAGAAACTATGTTTAGGCTACCAGTCATAGGTAGCTTCAATTACATAAATTCTGACAATGAAAGTTACGCGTATTTTCTTCTTGATTTGATGTCAATGCTTTGCGTGTCCTTGCCTTTCCAAAGACAACTACAGTACCCAGAGCTTTGGGACTCAGACACAGAGAAACAAGTACTCCAGAAACTCAGTGAAAGGAGGAAGTAGGAGATCAGAACAATTCCCTTCTTCAAAGTCAATCTGAGCACAAATCTAACCCATCCATGCCTTGCAATTTTTGTTTGCACTCCTACATTTCACAAAGCATTTTTCCATGCAAATGTGTCAGTGGCGTTCACAGACTGGGCAAAACAGCTTCATAAGATGACTTGGCTGTATTTACTCAAAACACCCTCATGATTTTCAAGGGCCAAAAAAACCCACAAGGAATAAAAAGGCAGTTTGGTAAACCAGAATAAAAAGAGGAATTTAAGTTTCATATGTTAACGTATAAGAAAAAAATACAAAATCCTATTTTCCTGTCCTTCATCTCTAGCTCCATTACCGAATACCACCCTTCCTCTCAGATCTAAGTGCATTATGCTGGGCTAACACAGAAGATATGATTTTATCAATAAGTTAATGTACAACAAATGCACAGCCTATACCATCTCTCTTCTTAAGTAAGCCATCACAAGGTAGATCAAGTAGCAATGCACTTGCAGAATGTTGAGCAATAATATTAAGAAAGAAAATCCCTCAAGAATTCTAGTTCTGCAAGGTGTGAGTGCTGAGAGACAGGCCACAGAGAGAAAGGCATTGCATCTTTGTAATAGTCAAGAGACAAACTTATTTTTCCTTTTAGCTTAGAACATAAAATTCACTTAACAGCCAGCAAAGATGATCCTTTTGTAGAAGGGCTCTGGAGACTGAACTACTATTTCAGTTTGAGCAAACCAGAAGCAAACCAGCTCTCATCCTGCACTGAATAGAAGGGTGTGTTTATGCTAACCATGCATTCTAGTCATATTAAAGTAAATAATGCAAACTCACTTGACAAGGAGTGTTTGGTGGTTCAGTGAGAACTGTCATGTCTGGAATGCCAAGACTGAAATGGCATCCACAGTTAGGACAACACCAATGCTTTCAAATGCTGAGCTGTGCCCCAGAAACCAAGATTTCCCAAGCCTCTTCAAGTAGGAAGCTGTTACCACCACAAACCTTTCCCAAAGCGAGAACAGCCGCTTGATGTCACTGAGATACAGTCACTGTTCTACCATAAAATTACTATTAAATTAAGAAAACCACTTCTTTAAAAATAGAGACAGCTGACAATACAGCCAGAAATAAATGAGAAGTTGCATTTTCCTTGCTCAGCTTATCAAAGTAATCAACTAGGACTAAAAGCAGATTATTAAACTTTTCTGGTGAAAACAATTACTTGCATGTATTTAAAAATACTCTATGGTGTCCCACTACTTGAAATTTGATCTTTTAAAATGTAATATTACCTGCAAGGGATCTTCAGTACACCAACAATTGCACGCACATGACATGGCAGAAGAAAGTGATACTGTACACTTAAGTGTTCCGGCAATAACGGAAAAAAAGAATTTATAAACCACACTTATCAAATATGCCATTTTTGTCAAAGCCTGACATTACTTTTTTTCTTCTTTCAAAAACAAGCAAACAAAGAGCAAGTGCCATCAGCGAAAGTGTTATCCTGGCAATGGCTGTGCTGTTCATTTTCAAGTGCAAATGTTGATCCTGCTGAACTTCAAGTAGTAAAGTACAATATATTATTATAAATAGGAAAAACAAGCTGTAAAATTGTGTCCACGTGTGTGGAGAGAAGATTATGACTCAGCCATCCTGTGGAAAATTCTAACCTCTTATCTCTGAATCTGAAATGAAGTTCCATATTTATTCAGTGAGAGAAAAAGCATGATTTCAGCGATGCATTTGTATTCTTATTCTAAGAAATAGGATGTTAGAAAAGCTTGTTTCAACACAACAAACTGGGTATCAGCTAAAAGTCAAGAACTTTATGCACAGAAGCACTTCCCTACCTCTGCAAGTTCTTCTTCCTCAACAATTTGATATCCTCTAAGCACTGGAAGATATTTAATAAGTGAGCCTTACTTTTATAAGGTTTATAAAGTTATCATAATTTTTATTGCATCCAGGTTTAATGTCTTACAGTTGAAATTGGTGGATTTGAAAGACAATAAGAAATCCACAAGTGAACTCACTGATAAAACTTTTTTTTTTTTTTTAAACAAAAGGAAAGAAAGAATGTGTTTTATACTTCCTGAATTTCAGCAGCTGTGGCAGTAGTGTAAGAGCTATGAATTGTTGACTTCCTAGTTAGGTCACTCAGTAAAACGATATCAGTACCATTCAGTTAAGGAAGACAAGAATCAATCATAATACTTTGGCTTGATATTTTTGGCACAGAAATTTTCCCGGAATCTAAACCCAGCTGGCTGTGTTCTCAGCCTAGAAGTGATACAGATACCACAGTTGTAGGCAAATGTGGGTCCATGATACATACTTGTTGTCCATCATTCTATTCACTAAATAGTATTTGTTGACACTAGTAAGAGCACACCCACTGAATTCACATCTTAAAAACCAGTATCTTTCTTGCCAAGACATGACAAAGTCCTGTAGACCAACACCTAAACTCTTTTCCTTCCATTGTTTGACCTTAATCAGAAAGCAAATAAGAAATATTAACTCTTCTTTCCTAACATGGTTGTTACTTGAGTTCAATAACAGGACAAGATCTAGCCCAGATTTTCCTCTCTTCATACACATATTGCTGTTATTTGACTTCAGTATCAAGCAAATTAGAACACCCCAGTAGTCCTTTCCAAAACTCAAACTCTGTCAGACAGACACCACCAATCCTCCACAGGAAGCCTACTCCAACAATGGTTGCAGCCTGTTGTATGAGAGATGACCTGTATCCCAACCACAAGGTTGCTTATTGACTTCATTAAGGCCCAGGCAAGACCAGGAAACAAACACCAAGACTCTGGCTGGCTTTTCAAAATTAATTTGTTCGTCTGAGATTTTGAAGAGCAGAACTGCACTACGCTAAGCTTCAAAATACCCTTGGTAAAATTATCACAGAATGGTTCAAGTTGGAAAGGACCCCTCAGCTGGAGGGCATCTGGTTCAACCCCCCCCCACTACAGCAGAATCACCTGGAACGGGTCACCCAGGACCACATCCAGACAGCTTTTGAGTATCTCCAAGGAGGGAGACTCCATCTTCTCTGGGCAACCTGTGCCAGGGCTCATTCACCCTCCCAGCAAAGGAAAAACTTTCTGATGTTCAGATAGAACCTCCCCTGTTTCAATGCCCATTGTCTCTGGTCCTCCCACATACCTTAACAAGTGACAAAACCATTATCAGAATATTATCTTTTAAGGAAACTAAACATGGCTGTTCTGAGTGATTCAGCTAACCCTATTTACCAGTTAGAGCAATTAAGATGGAGTTCTGACAAGTTTCCAGGGTAGGCCACAGAGTCCTAATAATTACTCTTATTAGCAAAACAAAAAGTTAAGAGAAGTCTTCTCTTCAGGCACAGTCTTAACACCTTTTCCTTTTATTTTTTTTTGTTTCTTTATTCCAATATTGCTTATTTAAAAAGCAAATACCTTCAATCTTTTAGCAAAAATGTCAGCTCCAAATAGGAGCTCCAAATGCATTCTAGGCAGCCTACCTTCTTTTGAGGCGGTGAAGTCATTGCTAAAAAGATAGATCTGCTACCTAAATGGCTGCACAGCTCCCACAAACTGAGAGCTCACGTGTCTCTATGCTGCACAGACACAGACACATCCAGTTGAGGGGGAAAACCCCACACAGCTACCAAATTCTAGAAAGGCATCTCTCAGCAAGTACCATCCTGCCTTCCTTTGGCAAGCAGCATGGTATCAGGGAGTGAACCTGAGAAAGCCACCACAAACTCCTAACCGCAGTCATCTTAAACGAGCAGAGGCGCAGTAGCCCACATCCTTTGGAGCTCGCTTCATCTGCTCCCAAATACGCAGACAATAATCACTTGCCTGTCTTCAGGATCGCTGTTGCTACTGATGATTTGCATATTGTTATTTTAAATCAGTCAAGCACTACCACAGAGGATTAACAGACACTTGCTGTTTCTTTTTTTAAGGTATACGAGACTGTCAGTGACTGAATCACGTTCATAGTGAAACTTCCTTCCTCCCATCATAAATTGCTCTTAAATTCAGGTTTTATTCTGTCAAAGCTTTGTGTAGGGAATCTCAGCACCCTTATTTGTCACAAGCGATACTGAAAAATGACAGAATCATTCACTCTCCTTCAGAATACAGTATTTTATCAGACTACTAAACAAACTTCTTTTCTGGCAGTACAGTTACAGCTAATGTAGTCTCAGCTGCCAGTACGAGCAAGATGCATTCCACGTCATTCAGGGCAGATGCCACGGTTATGCCTCACAGCCTGAGGTAGCACCAGAACCTTTTTGACAATAACACTTAGCAAGACTGGTCTCCAAGTCATATGTTGTCACTGCAGATAGGACAGAAAAAGTTCTGTAAAAATAAGAATTGTACATTTCACTTCAGCAGCTATGAGCATGAAGTAACTCTATCCCTCCTCAAGGCTGTTTTTCTAGGCACACTGACAAAGCAATTATCTTGGAGAAGAGGGAGACATAGGAACAAAATGTTTTTAACATGCGTGACTGGCAAGATGGAAGAAAGTAGTACCAGAGACCTATATCCTACTCTGCTCACATGAAAACTTGAAGGGCAGGGCTCAACCTTCTGTAATAAGCAGAATTAACAGTGACACAGATGGGCTTGTGCACTGAGAAGGATAAAGTCTCCTGCACACATGGTTGTTTCGCTGATTGCCAGGCTGTTCTGAAATTGTCTCTTCAGGGGTTTCAGCTACTCTCTGGGCAGAGTATGCTTGTGAGGCAAATGGAGTATATCCACACAGCTGCTCCTTATCAGAACCATTAACACCAGGAGCTTCATTCATTTTCACCAACAACCATATGAAAGTGGAACGGACTAAAGTTGGAACAGTAAAAAATGTGTACACTGTGACTAGGAAAAGCCTCCAGAATTATGAGAATAAGTAGCATCAGATAAGAGAGAAGTGACCTAAAAGTGACCTAAGTGACTGGCACAAGAGACAGGAGATTACAGTTGTGATAACAGACTCTTTGCAGTATCATCATGAGCCATAAAACAGAACGGGCTGAAATTAAGATGGAAGGAAAGTATGACCGCATTCAGTAAGGGAAATTTTTCAGACTTCTACCCTGAAAACACTCATCAGAGGATACACAGAATGGCCAGAAAGCCCAAAACTTCTTTTTTTTCTCATGATATTAAAAAAGTCATTACTGAAATCCAGAAGATACCACTACAGTAAACCCAGAATAGTTACAAACAAGGATGAGTTTCTCACCTTTACTACTTTGCGTTGTTAGTGTCTTTGTTCTAAGTATAGCAATTACATACAAGTGCTGCATGCCAACTGTAGCACCACATACTACCACGGTCTTGCTGTGATTTTTTTAAGGTTTAAGTACAACCAGCATGCAGGAAGAATCTGAAGATTACTTAAAAAGTTGCTGATATGTAAAGATGAATCAAAAGAAAAATCTCCTTAATTCTCAATCTAGGCATTACATTGGAAAACAGAGGAAAGGGAGATTTGTTTGCACGCCCATGGTAATATAAGTGCCAAAGAAAACGTTCAGAAGGAAATAATTAAGTGTTGACATGGCAGCAGCTGTGTTTGCCAACCTAAATATGAATCAGGCATCAAACCCCCACAACTTAAAAACTAGAGAGGAAATGTTCATCTCAAGTACTTGTAGTTCAACAACTGGACTTGAAAGCGAGAAATCTAAAACCACAGACATATACACACCTCATGGCAGGACAAGGAATGCAGAGCTAGCCTAGTGTGCTTTTCAATGACTTCGAAGGAAGAGTTTTAACATTTGGTCTAAACTGTTACAGATTTGAAAAACAACAGAGACAACATAAAGCATCATATCTGCAGCCTTCCTCCTGTGACTTACCAGATGCTATTAGGCAGCCACTATCTTTGTGTCAGGATGTCTGTCTCACAGCCAGATATACAATTATTTAGTTTAGAGATCTAAGAGCTAGATGCACATAGCAACTCTCAATGCACTACTTCAGCTTAGGGCTTAGAGGTCAGTGAAAGTCAGTTCTCTCTCCTGTTTGCTCCTCCTGTTGCACATAACAGGGATTCCTGTCAAGTCTTGCTTATCAGTATGTATTTTCCACAGAAAACTATTCAAGAGGCCTGTCTGGAATAGCTTGCATCCAAATACTGAGCAAACAGCAAACAGACATTACAAAAAAGTCTGGCACCTGCCAGATTGAAAGCAGCTCAACCCTATTTCTTTACTTTCATGGTTAACATCATGGAGTGCCCAGACACTGAAATAGGATTAGGCCCTGCTGTGCTCGGTGCCACACACCAACACGTGACTTCTACCCTAAGGAGCTTGCACTGAGTCAGGCACACCAGACAGGCAGGACAGTAGAGGCTGAGCTGCAGTGGCCAAGTACATTTCTCGATTTCAGCTAGCATTCCTAGAGTCCTCACTGCTTTTAGTAGCAAGGCAGGTACCAGAATGGCCATTGAATTTGTATTTTAGAAAAAGCAAAACAAAAAGCCCCAAGCAAACAAACAAATCCAGCAGCCACAACAGCTCTGATCATTTAATAATTCTCAGTTGCAACAGCTGAATACAGAAAATCAGAAAGAATATGTTCAAGATCTCAGTTTTCTTCCCCAGCTGAGGCTGTCCTCAACTTTATGTTCAAATGTTGCAAGTGACTTGTAACAACGTGCATGAGCTTCATGCTGACAGAGCTCCAAAACCCCAACACTGTTCATTCATGTCATAACTTCATATATAATCGAATCTATTTCTGAACACATACCCTATGTGAAAGCCACAAACATCTTCAAGAGTTCTGCATGAGTAGAAAAAAAAAAAAAACAGATTGAAAGGAGAAGAAGTTTTGGATATCCAGCCTCCCAGGGTCAGGCCCAGAGCTGTGCTTTTCTTGGTTATTATGCCTACAACTTTACCTAGGCTATCATAGTCATTAGCATCAACACCCACATCACTCAGCCTTGAAGGCAGACAGAAAACTTCCCTCCAAGGTGCTTAGAAATTAACATGAAGAAGATACATTTTATGTTAGCAGAATAGAGACAAGTACCCACAACAGGACAGAATGTTACAATACACAAAACCTCCTTGTCCTTCAGATAAATGAGAAACTAAAGCAGTGAAATATGTATTTCAAGGCACAGTATTCAAGCACGTAGCACAAGTGACAGCTGCAGGAGCCTGGAAACTGCGTCTGCCCCCCAAAGTAAAATGTTTGAACATAATCACTAATACAGAAGACAGACATGCAAATCCAGCATCTCAAAGAGCAGAGTAGAGTAAATTTGGTAACATATTAGTCCCGGTCTAGAGAGTTGTTTGTCAGATCTCAGTGTATCTGCATCCTATTATCTGAAACTTGATACAGAAAAAAAGCAATTAGATTCTCCTAGAAGTTCCTTTGGTACCTTAGTAGCGGTGTATCACAGTATCTATACCCCAGCCTCTTACCAGCAAAACTTTGCTACTTTGGTAAGTCAAATCTTAACTGAACTAAAGTAGATTAAAATTAGTAAAATCAAAATATGCTGATACAGATACTACACTGCTTCTGACATGGAAAAGTACCCTATGCACAGTAACATACTCATTTTGCTGCCTTGTTCATCACTGCATGGTTTTGAAGTTATAATCTGTTTATAATAGATGTTGTTTGAAGACCCAATTCCTTACAACAATGTACACACATCTACTAAAAAAAAAAAAAAATAAGGTTTTTGTATAAAATACAGTGTACTTACATTTGCAACAGCGAATGAGCTAGCCACACAGAGAGTGTTGCAACAGGCAGACTCCAGCTGAGCCTTACCATCATTTCCTGCCCTTGGTGAACACACTAATAATTTCAGCACAACCACAGCTGTTCAGTGCACACACACAGAGAACATCTCCAACACCTAAAAGTCCCCTCCCACCTTTCCTGCATGCAAACCCATATACTATATAAAATTATAAAAGAGAGGATGTAAGTGGGCCTAGTGCAATGCGTGGGAAAGGCAATATGAGAGCAAAGAGAAAGAGAATGCTGTTGCTTTGCAAATGGATAGGAGCCACAATGGAAAACTAGTTAGCTTAATCTACTGGGAGTGCAGACTGGGGAGTATTATTTAAAGATATCTTTTAAAAAACATTTTAAACAATAATAAAAAAAAAATCTCATGGAAATTAAGACTCTCACTATCCATGGCTTTACAGAAAATATCCATGAAAACACATGCTTTAAATACCCAAACCGGACTTACAAGCTCTGTTGAAATTAGGTAGAGTGAAACACTCTGAACTCTATGATTAATCGATGAAAGTCAAGGGATGAAGCAACTATTCCCTTTGTCCCTTCTCAAGAAAACAGAGAGAGAAGAACATTGTTACCACCATTAGCGGCCTATGACAAAAACATAAGGCAGAAAACTACCTTACATTTATTAAATGCCCTTTTCTCTAGCTATTCCAGATAACCTCCTAGTAAAAAAAAACCAGTCTCAGTGAAGAGTACTTCACCGCCACTGAACTTTACACCAAACAGTTTTCAATTAATAAGAGTATTTAAAAGCTCATATCGCCTAATTGGTCCTCAAATGGAAATTCAATCAACCTGGAAACAAGCTGGGTTTAATCGACCTATTTTCTTTAAGATAGAGGCAAGAAGTAAAAATAATAATAATGGTGGCTTTTTTTTTCTTCTTTATTTTACAAGAGCACAGCGAGCCACAGATTGAGCACAGATCGACGGCTTTGCAAACACGCCCAAGATTTCTGAAGTTCCATTTCACAGCCAGCCGACTGCTGGGCGATTCTCCAGAGCCCGCAGCAGGGGGGAGAACTGCTCCAGGCCACCCCCGGGGCAGCGGGTGCCCGGTGTGTCACAGCTCACCTGGAATTCGCTCTGTCTCAGTGCCACATGGAGCGCACCGCCAGTCAAATAAACCCCTCAGCGGCACCCTCCCCGAGCAGGGAAGGTGTCAAAGTTTGCTGTCGCTCCGGAACAGCCGCGTGGGGCTGTGACAGCGCGGCCAGGGACCCCGAGGGCCGCAGGAGGACGCTGGAGGGGGCTCCGTGGGGCGGCCGGGATAAGGCGCTGCACCGGTAGCAGCCGCCCGCCCGCGCCCCGGCCGGCAGCCGTGGGCGCCCTCGCTGCCAGTCGGGCGAGAGAGGCGCTTTCTGGGCGCCGAAACGCCACTTTTCTCGCGTGCCGAGTTCGCCGGCTGCCGCCCCCCGGCCCGGCTCTTCCCGCGGACCCCCGGCCCGGCCCGGCCCGCGGAGCCCCGGCCCGGCCCGTCCAGCGGAGCCCC
>VZRQ01009097.1:654452-718875 GCA_013397975.1 Machaerirhynchus nigripectus
GACGTCACGGGTAGTGCCCCGGACAGGTGGGGAGCGGTCCCCGAGGGGACGCGGGGACAGAAGCCCCGGGCTAAGCTGGAGCTGAGTCCCCGAGCCGGCCTTAAGCAGTAGGGGCAGGGCGGGCTGCGGACACGGCAGGGCAGGGCAGGGCAGGCGCGGAGCTAATCCCGCAGCGGCCCTGAGGGAGCCTCGGGAGCGAGGGCTCCCTGAGCCCCCTGGTCCCGAGGGTGCGGCTTCCCGCGCCGTAGGGGCGAAGTGCGAGCGAGCGCCGGCGGAGAGGGTTTGTCGGGGGATCGCCGCCTCCACAGCAGCCTGAGGGCATCGCTTCCCGCTCCCGAGGAGCGCTTCCCGCTCCCGTCCTCGTCATCCGCCTCGGGAAGAGCTCCTCCGTGGGAGAACCACCCCTTCTCGCCTTCCCTCGCTACCCCCACCTGCACCGGCATCCTAAAATTATCGTGTTCGTCTGTACCTTATTTAAAAATAAACAACTTGAATGACTAATTAGATCCAAGCCGTTAGGAGCGTGCTGGACGGCTTCCATGAACCCTGAATGTGTGCGCTAAATCTTTCAGAAATTGTTACTGCTTGCGAGGAGGTAGACGGGATGTGACCTGGCACACCATTCACACCGGTTTTGCTTACAAAATGCAATTTAATCCACACTTAGGAGAAACGGAGGGGGTGGGAAGAACCACCCCGGTTTCTTTACTCAGACTCATATGCCCAAAGCTGATCAGCTGCTTCTCAGTTCCATTCAGAACTCGGTGCTCTTCTCGACTGGAGGGAAACAAATCCTTTTCTTCATGTATACAATTCATACAGCATTAAAAAAGAGCACAAGCATTCGGAAAAGCAAGCTTAAGTGACATCCCAAAAGTTGGGAATGATATTCACAGATTGGAACTCGAGGTAGCATAACCCAGGAGCAGAGTAGTACATTGTAACTTGAGCAAAATCTTGTAAGGGCGTGAGAGAGGCCACAGAATACCACTTTAGTAAGAACACTATCCATTGTAGGCTTCGCAAACCACCAGCAGCAGAGTGACCCAAACACCCTGAAAGCTGCTTTCAGAGCTGGCCTAAGTGATGCTACAGTAGAGAGGGTACAGTAGAGAGGTCCTGATGCCTCTGCTGTCGACTGTAGCTATACAGCCTGATGATAGCTTAAGGAGATGCTGCCTACACAATGAAAACTCAAGCAATGACTTTTCAGTCAGCATCAACCATTAAAGTCAATGAAAAGCAACAGAAGTAGTTTTAGTTTTCATTATATTGTTTAATGTAGCTCCAAGTCACTGCTGTATGGGAATTCAGGCATTGCCAGAGGTTATGTATCAGTTTGCAAACAAGTCAAGTTTAACAATAGCATATAGCAATTCCTTGGGTTTCAGATTTTATAAAAGTTTGATTTTATAAATCCAGGTTTTAGGACAAAATTAGCAGCCCCTGTCATTTTAAAGAGCACAGTTTTTGAACTAAAGGCACCAAACAGCCTGCAGCAGCAAATCAGTTAAGGAAAAATTAGACAACTGGAATATGTCAATGGTACACCTTTCTAGTGTTCACGTGGTGTAATAGCACATTGTTAGGTAACAGCATGTTTCCTATGCATGAGCGGCCTGTTCCAACTCCCACTGAAATCAAACTCAGACCACCTCTTAATTAGAAAATAACTGTGTCTCCCTGAAGATGTACAATCTCCGGGGCCTGCAATAAAAAAGACACAAACAATGCAAAAATAAAATTCTCTTCCAGACCAAAATCTCCATCTTGAGTCCTGCTGTATAGACATTGCCCTATTTGAGATTCCTGAAATATTTAGGACTTCTGCTGTTTCTGTGTAAAAAACATGGACTAGGCACATCCATGGGCTATATTACATTTTTTCACTGGAATTACATCAGGAAGGAGTTTGATCTTCTTACGGATTTAGGGCTTTGATTCCTTTCTTTTTGTTCTTCCCTTCTGTCAAACAGAAACAATGAAGAAATACTGGAGTGCTCTCTTTTTCTGTGCTAAAGAAAAGTTTAGAAATAAATTAATAACTAGCCTTTTGAGAATAAGATCATTCTTTCTGTTAGAAAAGCAACACACAGAGAAATAGTGACAGTTCATTAACTGAGATGGCAAAACACAAGGTGGTTGTAGACATTGGGGGAAATGTATGGGCAGAAAGCCTCTGTGTGAATATAGATTGCTGGGTTTTGTTCTTAATAGATCCATCAACTAAAACTCATCCGGTTTATAATCATAAAAGGAAGGTGGTTAGGGTGTTCCTCAGAAACATGCACTTAACCTTTGATTTATCCTTGCTCTTTGGGTTTTCTGTTCTGATTGAGGGAGCCTCATGACACAGTAATCTTTTCAGAGCTATTAAGAAGAGGAACTCCGTTCTGCATAATCCAACAGGTATTTTTTAAAATTCAGTTTCCCTTTGATCTATTATAATTCAGAATTAAATTACATGGACTGAATTAAAACTCTACTAAAAATGTTTGTCCTTTTAGCTTGCTCTTTCCTGTGGTTTTGTAAAGACAGTTCATAATAATGTTTCCAGTGGTGCAATGAAAGGGATTGTCTTTTGATTTCCAGCTTGATTTTTTTTCCTTTAATTATTAGGTGAAAATAATTATTGCATCCCTATTGAACTCAAAGACATGCAATGATGTTTCATGTTTAAGCAATCTTGAGTGAGCCAGCTTCCATTCCATGTATATGGACCACAAAGAGAAAAGCTCATTATGAGACACAGGTTTTGTCCTGTGGTTTAAGCTGAACAACTGACAAATAAGTTTTGCAAAGAGCTTCTACATTTACAGCAGATGGATATATTTCTCAGTATTCATGTGGCTGAGGTGTGAGCAGCAGAAGAGTTGGGCATATTGCAAAGTTATTGGATTCATCTCTCTAACTCTTCTGATGACTATGCACATATATCTTCAGTCCTGGGCAGGAGTTATCTATCTTGAAATTCAGAAACATCTTTCCTCATGCACAAAAATAAATCTGTCCTTGAGATCTTTCTTCTTTCCACCAGCCCTCCCCATGATGTCATTTCTGTCCTTATGCCAGTACCTTCTATGTTATTCTTGGTCACCACTGAGGAGCCTCTATCCCATTGACGGTGCTTTGGCAAACGTTGCTGCTGTCCTGTTGCACTTACTGCCTGGTATTATGGAAGCTGTTGGCACTACTTTTCATGTGTCTTTCTTGCTGGTGCTTCTAAAAGCTTGCCTATCTCCCTAGGCTGCCCAGGCCTCTTTTCACATGATCATAGTTACTGGGTCTTCTTCCATGACTTGTCTGGCTTCCCAGCTGGAATTAGCCTTGTTAAATTCCCTTCGGAGCCCTTCTGGATACCTCTGAGGTAACAGCATATCATCTGTGTTGCAAAATTCATTAATTTTTGCAATACTTTTAGCAATCTTGATTGTGCCTTACCATATGTATGGTGATCAGAGCTCTACAGCTGTGGGGGAAAGCAGACCTGCTGTCACAGCACCCTTTACTCTTTTTTTTCTTACAAACTGCTACATTCATTGTTGTTTACTTATTCAGATGTGGGCAGAGAGAGAGGAGGAAGGCTTATAGTCTTTCCATGCTGGCAAAGCAGGTGTGTGGCCAGAAGTAAGTCAAAATGGGAACGTGAAAAACTGAAAAGGAATGAATATCCACCAGCTGGGCACTCAGGAAGAGAGTTCCTGTGCTGAATGGTCAAAAGAAGTTTGACCTGGTCTAAAATTTACAAAGCTGGGTAGGATGAACCAGGCAGCAAATACTAAAAAGATGCACAGATTTACTGTGGCTGCCATGACCATGCATAGTGTACACCTGTGCAACATGGCGTATATAATGTGGCATGATAACTTAACATGGCTTCACAGCCTCTTTCCACTACACTGCTGATCTGTCCTAGAAGGCACCAGTGCAGACCAAAGAAATAGAGAAGGCATGAAACACACGTTGCTTTAAAAAGACCCAGAAGCCAAAAACGCAGACCCTCAAGAACCCTTCTCTTTTGTGAGTGTGTGTTTGTGCATTACCTGGCACAGTAGGATCTGTGGACTTGGCAATCACTGAATTCCAAATAGCAATGTTCATCATGAGTACTAAAAGTACTTTTCTTGCTGTTGATTTGAGTTTTATTTGTCTATTTTACTTAGCTCCAGGGAAACTGTGAGGGCTCAGTTGCATTTGGTCTGGCTCCCAGGCTTACTGCATTTGAGGGCCAGCTTCGACTGTCAGGTGGTCTCTGTGTGGTGGATGAGTAAACCTAACATCAAGACCTCTAGAGAAACAGGGAATTACTCACTGAGTTTCTTCTTCACACGGATGAGGACATTTTTCAAGCAGTAACGTAATACTGCCTTGGAAATGAGAGGCAGCTTCAAGGTTTTCAAGAGGAAGTTATTCCGATTTTTTTTTTTTAATAGTAGCATTTTCTCTTGAGAAGAGAAGTTAAACAAACTGGCAGTTGAAGATTCTGGATTTCTCAGTCTTATGCTGGTTTCATACATACCAGATGCTGTTTTATAACATTTATCCTCCTCCCCCTCATTGGTGACTATTACTCACTTGGCCAAGTGTTCTGGGAATTTAGTATTTATCTAAAAGGAAGCCAGATGGAAAAAAAAATTAGTCCTATTTTTTTTCATATTACTTAAGGCAGAAAACATCAGAGTACATGGAGGTTGACTGTATCAGAAAGCCTGTTTACAGAGATGTGATACAGGTCTCTGCAGAATCTGGCAACCAGACGCCGTTCAGCTGGCAGAGGGCAAAACAGCAATTAGGCAATAGTGTAACTCAGTGCTCTGTGGGCCAGATTATCCCTCCCTACTGATGCAGGCCTGGTTATTTGTATTGCTAGTGAGGGATTCTACCTGGAGTAGGAGAGACAGAAACCTCCTGTGGGGCACAAAGAATTAGCAGAGATACTCCACACCCACGGGTCCTTCGGCTTTCTAGTCTCACCTAGATGCAGATGGAAGACTTAACACATTGTCCATTGCAACCAAAGTTTCTACTTAGTTCACTGGGCTCTGGGTGGGGGCCAGGCATACCTCTTGTGTTATTCTTTCTCCATAAGTATTGCACACAGCATGGAGCACTTCAAATCCACAGGTCAGGTCCCTGCTCTTCTTTTCGCAGAGGATCTGCACACAGATTCTTTAATCTTTGATGACTGTCATGCTTTCTGCTGTGAGAGTAGGATCCCAGTTTCTCTTATTAGTACTAGCTTTGCTGTTCCTTTCCTTTGAATACACACAACAGGAAAAAATGTGGAAACACTAATGCACAAAAACTGCTAATGCCGAGTTATTTCATTCTTTTGGGACCATGAACACAGAAGGTAAGATAAGACACTGAATTTTTATCTGGAAGACCATGAGATAGATATCTTTGCGTTTCACTTTGAAGGAAAATCAATTATATTGCTCAAACCTTGTAAATTGGACCTACAAGGTACATTTCCTGCCAGCATGAACAAAGTTTTCCATTGTGTGAACTCCTTGAAATTGCTAGTACTTCATTTGAGTGCATGCAATACTCAGCAAGCGTCAATAATGGCAGTAACAAGCATGACCCCGACAATGTGTGCAAGTCCAGCTACAAACATTAAACTTAGCAAACAGTTATCCCTGGCTGGCATCAGAATGGAAGAACAGAGAACCAACTCTTCTCATACTTGAAAGTTAGGCTTCTGGCCTCCAACCAAAGAGCTGTTCCAGAGCCTTGCTGCTCCAGTGATCAGACAGTCTCCTAGTTCTCAGACTGGGCATAGTTATATTCAGTTTGTGCCTACTGATACTTTGCACCCTGTCTTGGTTTAACCCCAGCCAGCAGCCAAGTCCTAGGCAGTCACTCCCTCACTCCCCCACCAGTGAGACCAGGGAGAGAATCAGAAGGATAAAAGCCAGAAAACTCATGGATTGAGATATAGACAGTTTAATAGGCAAGGCAAAAGCTGCACACACAAGCAAAGCAAAACATGGAATTAATGCACTGCTTCATAGAGGCAGACAGGTGTTCAGCCAGCCCCATCATGCCTAACACGTACTTGGGAAGACAAACTCCAAATGTCCCCCTCTTCCCCCTTCTTGCCCCTCACTTTATATACTAAGCATGATGTCAAATGGTCTGGAATATCTGTTTGGTCAGTTGGAGCCACCTGTTCTGTCTGTGTCTCCTCCCAGCCTCTCATGCACCCCCAGTCCCCTCACCAGCATTACAGTATGAAAAGCAGAAGAGGCCTTGGCTTTGTGCAAGCCCTGCCCAGCAATAACAAAAACATATCTCTGCTATCATCACTGTGTTCAGCACAAATTCAAAGGCAGCCCAAATCTAGCTACTGTAAAGAAAATCAGTGCTACCGCAGCTAAAACAAACACAACCCCCCAGACCTGCACCTCGGTAACACTTAATGTAACAAAACTATCCACTGTCACAAATGTTAAATAAGGTCTTCCCAGACATCACAACCCTGGCTCCACACAAAACAAGTCAGTAAGACAGACTTTGTTTTTTTATTTGCCAGAGGCCAGCAATGGTTCCAGGCAGAAGGAACATCCAAGAAATGAAATCTGCTTTATTTGAAGTAACATTAGTGTTCCAGGCAGCAGCATCAGACCCCGTCTACAATTGTTGAAATCAATGGAAAAAATCATCCTTTAAGTTCAACGAGTTTTGTGTCAGATGCCTCACCTAATGGATCAAAATGTTGAGGGGCTGTGATTTGCCCTTGCATCTCAAGATATTGATGAGAATCCAGGCAGCTGTGGGAAGACAAGTACTCCCCCAGCTATAGCCTCATGGTACTTGAGGCAAGATGGGCCACACAGGCTATTGGTCAATGCATCCTTTCATCCATGCTATTTTTCTTAGGGTTTACTGCTGAGGAATGGGTCTCTGTGATTAAGAAAGTTTTGACAAAGATAAAGCAATGAGAGCCTTTAATTGAACTCAAAGGTGATTGCTGAGAAAGAGAACAAGAGTATTTATGGCATTAGTGCCACACTTTGACACAACCGGCTGACAAAGTAAAACAGAGGAAAAGCAAACCTCCCACACAGCCCGCCTTGGACAAACACAAGTATAGAGGTCATGAGCAAAAGGTATGAAAGGAAGTTTACTCACCTGCAGCCCAGGTATAGCCAGTTCTTCAGTCACCTCAATCCACTCAGCTGCTGATCAGTCACTTAGCACAAGTTTAATTAACAGTGCCCTCAACCATGATAGAGATGTGCAGCTGCCTTTCCACTTTTCTGCCTCCAGAAGAGGTGTTGGCAAGAGATATCAGTATAAGGTTTTAAAGTCAGCCACTTTTAAGATCTCCTTTTGAATACAAATAGAGATTTACCTGTTAAGATTTTTATTTTTTATTTTAATTTTATTTTAATAAGCGGTTATTTTTAAATAGAATTTTATTTTATAAAAACAAACCAACCACAAATAAGGACAAGCCTGTTGAAAAGTTCAGGAAATATTATATCAGAAATGTTGAGGTCATTGGCCTCTACACATTTGAAGGAACCAAGGGTGAATCAAGTATATACTAAAAACAGCAAGTCCTCCATTCAAAACTGAAGAACGAAAATATTTGGCAGAGACATGGATCTCTTTATGCACACTCATTATCCCCCAGGGCTCAGTATTGGGGCCAGTCCTGTTCAATGTCTTTCTCAATGACCTGGGTGAGGAGATTGACTGCCCCCTCAGTCAGTTTTTGAACAAGACCAAGTTGAGCAGGTGTGTTGATCTGCTGGAGAGTAGGAAGGCTCTGCAGGGGGGTCTGGACAAGCTGGATCAATGGGCCAAGGCCAAGGATATGACATGTAACAGGATGAAGTGCCAAGTCCTGCGCTTGGGTCACAACAACCTGGGGGAAGGGTGGCTGTAAAGTTGCCCAGGGTAAAAAGACCTGGAAGTGCTGGTTGACAGCAGCTGAACAAGAGCCAGTGTGTGTCCAGGTGGCCAAGAAGGCCAGTGGCAGCTTGGCCTCTATCAGCAATACTGTGGCCAGCAGGATTAGGGTGGCGGTAGTACCCCTGTACTGGGAACTGGAGAGGCCACACCTCAAATCCCACGTCCAGTTATGGGCCCTTCACTACAAGAAAGACATTGAGGTGCTGGGGCGTGTCCAGAGAAGGGCAGTGGAGCTGAGAAAGGGTCTGGAGCGAAAGTCCTATGAGGAGTGTCTGAGGTAGCTGGGGGAGTTTAATCTGGAGAAATGGAGGTTCGAGGGGGATCTTATCACTCATTACAACTGCCTGAAAGGAGGCTGTAGCCAGGTAGGGGTCAGCCTCTTCTCCCAAGTAACAAATTATAGAGTGAGAGGAAACACCCTCAAGTTGTGCAGGGGAAGGTTTAGATTGGATATTAGAAAAAATTTCTTCACCAAAAGGGTTGTGAGGCATTGGAACAGGCTGCCCAGGGACGTGGTGGAAACAGCATTCCTGGAGGTATTTAAAAAACATGTAGATGTGGCACTTTGGGACATGGTTTAGAGGTGCACCTGGCAGTGCTGAGTCTTCTCCAGCCTAAAGATTCTATGATTATCACAGTAATCAGTGTAATTGAATGGCAGGATATAACTACCTGTGGGGAATTCAGGGTTATCTTGGTTTTTACAAGTAAGAAAGGCAAAAGACTCCTGGAGACATCTTTGAAAAGGTGAAATTAAATCACATTATATAACTGGGAGCAGGTGATATAAGAATGTCTAGTAAGAACTAAAATAAGAAGCAGCTGAATTCAAAAAATCCATCCCACAAAATGAAAAATGGCCTTTGAATTAAATGGGCTGTTTAAGTGACCTCAAAGAACTAAGGGAGTGTGTTATGGCAAACATTTACTTTGCAAGGAGAAAATGAAAAAAACATAATATTCGCCTTTTAAAGTGGAACTCATGTTGATTTTAGGAACCACACAGGTTACAGATTTTTCGTCATTGTTGAGGTAAAGAATTAAAGGTGTATTTCTGAGGCAGCTGGGGGACCATTATAGACTGGAAACAAACAGTCATAACATTAGGGGGAGAAAAACTAGCAAATATGCCTCCCATGCACTGGTTTTGATAAGCCAAAATGAAGTCACTTACTAATGGTGGGAAGAGCATTCATTTTCTAAGATGTAAACATTATTTCAGTATTAAAATACTGGCTAGTGAAGGACGAAGTGACAAAATTAATTCAGAGCCTTGAAACACAGTCTTTTTCAAAGAGGCCGTAAGGAACTTGAGAATCAGACGTGAAAGGTAAAGTCATATCATGAGTTAAAAACTATCTGAGAGAGAGACTATGAAGAGCTAGAATAAATTACTGCCTATTAAAATGGAGAAAGGTTAATAGCAGGATGCCCCAAGGACCCCAGCTGGAGCCACTGTTCTATATATTATTCAGAGTCTGGAAGGATGAATGGTCTGGTAGTAAAATTTGCTTGTGATACAGATTATTTGGGTTTGGCACTGTTTGGGCGGATTATGAAGAATACCAGATGGATCTAATAAAGCTACTGTAAACGTTTGGAAGCAGTATCATTGTAAATGAAATACCAACTGTCATGTTTAATGCTAGCAGCAACTAAGTACCACACTGCTGCTCACACACTCCCCCACCCCAGTGGGACAGGGAGGAGAATTGGGAAAGGGTAAAACTTGTGGTTTAAAATAATAATAGTTTCTTAAGTGAAATAAAGTCAAGTATAATACTAATACTACTACGAATGAAAAGGGAGGTAACAAAGACAGAGAGAGAGAGAGAGAGAGAAATAAAACTCAAGGGAATAAAACCCCAGTGATGCACAATACAGTCACTCACCATGCACTGAATGATGCCCAGCCCATCCCTGAGCAGTGCTTGCCCCTCTGGAGCCAACTCCCCCCAGTTTATATACTGAGCATGACATTCTGTGGTGTGGAATATCCCTTTGGTCAGTTTGTGGCTTGGTCAGTTCAGGCTGTGCTGCTCCCTCTCGGCTTGTTGTGTGAAAACTGAAAACTCCTTGGTTTAGAGAAAGCACTACTTAGCAACAACTAAACACCAGTGTTGTGTCAACATTATTCTCATACTTAACCCAAAACACAGCACTTCACCAGCCACTAGGAAGAAAATTAACCCTGTCCAAGCCAAAATCAGGACACCAACAAAGAAAATTCAAGATAAGGCTTGTTAGAAGGAATGTAGGTTGCAGCACACTTGTGTGCAATGGGCTCTGGTTGAACTGCAACCTCCAGGGACAGCTCTATGCACAACTGGCAAGAAGACCATTAAAAAAGCACCACTAAAACTGCCAGTGTGGTTGCTGTAATCTCAAGACTGTTTGAAAATATGAATTGACTAGCCAAATAGTTTCAGCAGGAAAAGACCCCAAAAAAGCCAAGGGCCAGATTCAAAAATTGAAGTAGCAACTGAAGCACTTGGAAAAAGTGCATGAGAACCAGTACCCCTTCCTTCCTGTAAGGGAAGTCCATATGTCATGGGGGAATGCCACAGGGCTACCACAGCACAAGCTGTGCCAAAGGGTGCAGATTGAATTGTTTTATTTACATGGAGAAAAAAAAGGAAAAGAATGAATCACTGACTTTAGCAGTGATTAAACTATTCCCAAGAAGATGCAGTGCTTTATTGTCTTTACTAATTCAGTGTGTTTAATTAGTTGTATCCACCCACAACAAACTTGATTCCTGTCAGGAAATGCTTGATGCCCAGAAAATGCTTTAGACAGGAGGTTAGGGCTCACACTTCATGCTTACTCACTGAAGAAGCAGGAACAGCAAAGTTGGAGTGTTAGACTACATTTAATTCTACTTTTCCTCTAAGCAAAGTATTTCTCTGAGGCTGAATGGAATATTTGTGTCAAATGAACCAGTGTTTTCCAGGGTTTACTTTGACAAGAAGATAGACTGTAGTCTTGATTGCAACCAATTTTTATTTAAATTGTCCAGTTTAGCTGTCAAATCAATTTGTGGTACTCAGGATGCAAATGCATGCTGTCAGTTAATCCAATACATCTGCTGAATGTTCAGCAATTGTCAAAAAGTGAGTGAAGTATTAACATTTTTAAGAAGAAAATGAAAGGTAATAAATAAAACAATATGATGCCAGGCAGCCTTCTTTTGGTCTTCACTTTGTCACAACAAAAGGCTGCATCAGAGCCCTGGAAACATAAAGGCGTTTTTCAAAGACATCCCACATTGCTTTTTTGGCTTTTCGCATTTCCACTCCCTCATTTAGTCTCTCTCTTTTCTCTTTTGTTCCCTCCACAGACTCACATGTACCTTAAGTGCAGACCCAAACAGAACTTCTACTATTTTTCCTTTTCTTCCCCCTCTCACCTCCTCAGGTGACCATCCTATCACTTCTGTATTTGAGATTGAGAATAACTTGAATTTGAAAAGCACCTTTTTGCTAAAAATCCCTATGCTTTCAATTCTTGAAATCTCCCACCTAAAAGAAAATTATCCAGACATGACCAGAATGGCAAATTGTGTCATCATAAAAGGTCCCCAGTGTCAATATGAGTTGTATATTCAGTATCCGCTCCCAGTGTGCTGCTCGAGTTTCTGTGAGCCCGAGCAGCTCAGGGAGGAGGTGCCCAGAAAGGTGGCTGTCTTTTTATTCAGCAGATGTGGGCTCAATGGCAATGACAGATATCTTCAAAGTGCCAGCTGAAAAGATCCAAATCATTCAGGTGAGATTTCTGAATATAAATGGAAGAAAAAAATTCAGAGTAAGAAACTTCAGAGGGGAAGAGAAGAAAGTGTGACATGGGCAGCAGAATTAATGAAGTTTGCTCTCCTACAGATTTGTTTCTCTACATGTTTCTCACAAAGCTCAACTCAATAACCATGGATTTCCCTTCATCTGGCTAAGTTTACCTACATGTCCTTCAGCTCTCCTACAATAGTTTCACTTCAGTCCAGGTTCTCTAATTACCAGACAGAGAAGAGGCCAGATGTGCTGTAGCTGAATTCAAGCTCAGTACCCAGTCAGTGAGTAACAAGATGAACAGGTCAGCCTGTTCTCACCCAAAAAACCAGTGCCTGAGTGCCTCCTTCTTCTGCATCATGAAGGAAATAATGGGCTTTTTCTATCTAACCGCAGGGTTTTAACACAATTTGCAGGAATTTTGCAAATTTGCCAGATCTGCCTGAAATCAGTTTGAGGTTCATAGTTACTAGAGCTAAATTGATAGATGGGTGAACAAACAACTTGGCTGAGCAGGCATTGCTTCCTTAAGAAAACAGACTAAAAATAGTTTTCTGTTGTGAATGCCCAACACTCTGAGGCCTCTTTTCACAATGAACAGACTTAAATAATTTTCAGCCATTTTAAATGAAGTGAAGCTTAGCTATCTGATCCAGCTGAAATAACTTTGCAAATGGAAATTAGCTCCTAGAAATACAGAAGAAGAAAAAAGCAGAAGAGTCTCTAATAAAATCTGGATTGAAGTACTGCAAATATGGAGCAGATTTCCAGTAAAATAATATCGTCCTAGCCAACAGATTCATTCTTGTCTTTTTTAGCTTGTATGAAATAGAGGCAAGTAGGTTTTAGTTTATATCAACTCATCCAAACCAAAAATAATGACAGCCTCCTCCTAGTCAGGAGAGGTGGAGAATTAACTAGATGGCATGGTAACTCTGCTCACAGTGTGGAGATGTCCCCATGGGCTCCATGTGAGCTGGGTTGAATCTGGAAACAATATAGACATGCTCTCATGAGGATGCACTCTAGGACTTACTGCATTGAGCTTGTGCTAGTTTGAAGAGCCCTGTAATGCAGAGTTGCCTAGTCTTTGCGTGTGCTGATGTCAAGTTTCACCAGTGTTTTTATTAACCCTGGTATTTTCTAGTCTATCTTATCCTAATGACTCCCTCATGACTAAATTTGCAGGATTATGCTGACTAGCTTTGCGGGATTGTGCTGCTGAATCTGGCTCAGCAACCTGAGGGTGGCCTTCCTGGACTGCCAGGGAAGATAGAAATGTACAAGTTATTCCCAACCAGTCTCTTTCTTCCAGCAGAACCCATGTAGGATTCAGCAGCGTTACCCCTGCCAGAATACACTTCAGTATCTATTTGTCCTTAAGCATTCTCCCCAAGAACTATAATCCTAGTCCAAGCTAACACTGCGTGAGTGTGTTGGTTTTGCACGGCCTGGTTTTTAGTAGTGAGGCCCCCCGAATACCAAAACCAGGCTGTGCAAAACCAACATAGTGAGGAAGGTAGAAAGTTTCTGCCCTGTCTGCCCTAGGTGAAAAAATGACTTAAATTGTGAAAGCTACAGGGGACAGATATTTGGGTGTATGTGAATGTGGGAGAATGTCTAAAGCTGAACCTCTAGACCGTCAAGCTCAGCCTAGAAGCCAGCTACTAACTGCAACTGGTGCAGGCTGGTAGCAAATTTTGGTAACACCTGGCCTTAACAGAAGTGGTGTATCCTGAATCCTGCACTTAATGAAGAGACATGAGACAGAGCCACCAGTTACATGGCTCATCATATGAATTGTGCTTCAGACTATTAAGACTGGGGAAAATGGGGTCCTTGAATTTTTCCGTAAAGAAGAGCTGGTGATAAAATGATGGGTTGCCAAAAAAAGTGGTCTCAATAAAAAAAGGTGGCCTGCAAAAAGAAAGGTGGAGATCTTGGCTAGGGGAAAGGTTCTGAACGTGGAGGAAGATCCTAGAGACCTGGAGGCTGTGTGTAGGTGAATGCCAATGATGCCATGATGATTTTTGTCTTTTCTTTTATACCCCTGTTATACCTTTTTGCAACTTCTGTATTCTTGGTGCTTTTTGCCTACATTCTTGGACTTGTTTGTTAAGCTAAGAGACTAAACATTTTAGAGGCTTTGCAGTTAGGGTGCCAGTGTGCCCAGACCCCAAGGTCCTCTCCAGAACACATTTTGTAAACTAAGATAGAACCATCCAGGGGAAGGTTCCTTGGAGAGGGGGGCTCATTCGAGCCTCTCATTGGGGAATTTTTGATAGATATGCTAATTAGTAAGACCTAGAATGTAAGACCAGATATAGAGGAAGAAAATTGCGGTGGCCATTGCGGGGGTGCATGGAGGTGTATTCGACCTGGTCGTGGTGCACCTAAGGATCCTTACAATAAATACCAAGGTAATAGCCTTTTCCCCTTCTAACCATGTTCGCCTCTTGATTTTAAGACCAGGAAAAGGCATCACCAGGGCATGGCCTTGCTGGACGAATAGTGATGTTCCTGCTGGGAAGTGAAGTTGAGACTTAGAGGACATAACACCGGGGTGACAGTAGGACTGAGTATGTGAAATAATTAAGAAGGGTAAAAATTCTAATCTTACTGGTCTTTAAGTAACGCTCAGTTCCCAGATCAGTGGTGGGTTGTCATTTACTCTGTCTCATCCATGACATTGTCTTATTTAAAGCAGTCTGAATTTCCAGGGCTAGCGATGATGTCAGATCTTGTGACTTTTGTGCATTTCTTTGCTATTGTAATACAAAAGACAAAAAAAGAACATTGTCATATAATTACTGTTTTCCTCCAAAGATTTCTCAGCTGGTACAAAAGCACTCCCAAGCACACCTCTCAGTGGGAAAGGAACACTGACTCTTTTAACCTTGGAAGTAGGCACCTGAACCAAAGTAATGCAGCATGAAAAGTAGACACTGGTCTGATTGAAAAAAATGCTTGTATTTTAAATATGTGTGCATGGGAAGGGCCTTTTTTGGATGCAATTAAAAAAATCTCATATGGAAACTAATCAATATTAAGAAGTCTGTAAACTGTTAAAATGTGTGCAAGTAAAATCAATTTATCAGGAATACAATTGATTTACAATGCAATAAAATTGACTGGTGTATAGCTGAGTCATAGTAATACTTATTTTTCAAAGAAATTGCCCACATCTAACACTGGAAATTCTTGAGTGACTAAGCCCACGTCCTTTTTGCGGTGTGAAGTGAAGCACTGGAGATTTGCAGTGACATCCTACATCCTACTGTGTTTTAAGCTCATCTAGATAATAAGCACTAGCCTTGTATTAGCAATCTGCTTCTCTGTCTCCACTACAAATTCTTGACAACTCTTTCTGAATGTCAGATATTTGCTTCATGGGAACTTTAAGCTGTCCATGTGGATGTAGCATTTTTTTCCACTGTTTTCAACCAAGTCTTGTAAGCAGAGCTGAGAAAAAGTCAGAGATCTCTAGTTCCTTGATTACAAAGAGCCACCTTCTTTGGCAGTTCAATACCTTGCTCAGGGCAGGCATTTTCTTCTGACAGCATTCCAGTGATGCAATCATAAAAGCTGCAAACAATTATCTTCTCAGACAGTTTCTGAAACTACTAGTGAGGGCAGCAAGACAAAGTAGTGAGAACTCTGACTGTGAAAGAACCCTTGGAAGGAAAAAGACGGTGTCACTAGTTTGGCATGCAATTTCCATTTCACTTTCTATTTTACTTTTTACTACTAGATCGTCCCAGTCCTAGATTAGGACAATAAAAAATGCTGGTCTTCTTATTTTTTGCAGAGTAAACTTGTGGTCTTTTTATGTTTTGGAACATTTTTTTGCAGATTGTGCCCACTGTCTGTCTACAAAGAATACTGTTGCAGCATCTTTCAGCCTGGTGAAAAAAATACCATTGAAAGCCTCTGGTTTACTCTCTGACACCAGGCTTTCCAGTGGCCATTTGTTTCCTGACAAGGCACAACACTTTCTTTTATAGGTCCTGCAAAATTCCACAATGCTTTACATCAGATCAGATACATGAGGAGTAACATGCATCCTGGAAATCTGGAAGTAATTAACCCAAGTCTTTAAAATTTGATGTATCCCACTACTTCCTTGGAGGTTCACAAAAATATTATTGCTGTTGTGTTTTGCCTTCAGACTTCAATAAAACTCAAGTCATATAAGAACATAACACTGAACTGCAAAAGGGTGACACAGTTACCTTGACAAAGGGAACAGCGATCAGATCTATTGCAAGTGGTATTCTTGGAAGTAGGTAACAGACCTAGACTTAGTCTCTATTTGGTACTAACTCTGAACTAGGCATGCTGCCAAGTGAAAAAACCTCCAGTCACCAAGGAAGTGGCAGCTTACTCCGTTGTAGACTGCTAGTGACTTTTCCACAAGCATTGTACAGCAGAATCTGGTTTCTTGCAAAGCAGCAGCTCCTTCAAGGTCACAGCTTGGTAAGTCCTATCTATGTTTGCAGAACACCCACACTAAACACATCAGAAATCCAAGAGTAGGAAAAGGTGCTGAATACTATGCTTTGGGAAGCTTTACTTGCATGAGCTGGCTCTGTAGTGACTTCTGCCTCTAATTTGTAGAGATCATTGCACCAAAAGAGAGAACCACTGCTGACACGGGTGCACACCCTTCAGAACTGTGGCTCTTCCATCTGCTTACTGCGGTTATTCAGGAGATGTTCGCTGGCTAGGAAACACTCTTTGTTGCCATGCAAAGCTTTCAAGCTGCTGTGGAAGTTTGTGTCTGCCTTCCAGTCATTGTTGATGGGGGAGCTGATACAAAAAAAAAGCTACAGCAATTGGGACTAAAGAGGGAAATAATCCATTAGCAGGAAAGCAAATTAAGTCTAACAATCTACAAATGTGTGTAATGTGTCCTGAGCCCTAACCCATATTAGTAATCCATCTCTCACCCATGTTTCTTGCAGTACTGCTATCACCATGTCTGCAGGCTTTGTCTCTCCTAAATTCTCCTCACCTCAAGCTCCTCTTACAGTCCCTTGTTCTGTTCATACAGCATCCAAAGATCTGCTTATGTTCCTTGTTTACAGCCTTCGGGCTTTCTGCTGAGCACAAATGAGCACATGGTATGAAGAGCTACAGGCACAGTCACTGGTTAACCAGCTGCTGTGAGAGAGAAATCTCATCTGAGTTCCCCCTGCTGCTCCCTCTTTCCTGCTTCCATCCAGTCATCTGCCAGATCTTCACATCTTAGAGATCTCTGCTCAGCCATCCCTCTTTGACACACACTTTATTTCCTTAAGTTGTGACAGTGAAAAATACAAACCAACTTGCTCTTTCTTTCTCTCCCTAAGAAAAACAACCCACAAAGAAGGATGTGCACACTTAGCATCCTTATACACTGGACAGTGAGAACCTACAGAAGTGAGAACCTGGTGAAGGATTGGAGGTGTGTGGTGCTCCAAGTAAGAGAAGAACTACCAAAAATCTGGGGAAGAAAACTCAGATTCAGCTCTGTATTTCTTTCTAGCCAAGGCCAAAGTGTCACTTATGCCCAGATGTTTGTCTGTGGTATAAAATGTGAGTGGGACTGCATTCCTGCCTCCACCCTGGATTCCAGGGGGCGATTGTGGCTTTTCTGCAGCAGCACCACCGCTCTGCAGCGGGGGAACTATGGGGTGACATCCAAAGCATTACTCATGTCCTTCTGTCTGCAGATAAACGATGATGGTGCTCCCTGGCAGCTATCGTCTGAGGAGGGAGGCACCGTGCAAGTTCTCAGATTCTTAATTCCAACTTCTCCCTACCCAGCCTTCCCACAGCTGCAGATGTCATCTAAAAGGCCACAGATATCTCAACTGTTATCAGCATTAACAATTCTGAACAAATTCTGGTCCTCCAATACTCCTGTGGTCTACCTCAACGTGATGGGTGGTAATACAGATGGGTTGAATCAGTCATTGTAGGGAACCTGAGATAGCCACACAAAGCAGTCTAACAGCTCAGTTGAGCTCTGCACAAATACTTTTGCTAATTTCAGGAGAGAAGTAATGTAAGTGTGAAATGCAGCCAACAGCTGTGAAAACCACATACTGGTCACAACCCCAGCCATCGGACCGGGCATGGGACAGCATACATAACCTCATTCCTGGGAGATATCACAGGTCCTACAGCTAGCATCAGGGAGGAGGAAAATGCAGTGATGTTGATTCATATATATGATATTTCCCATGGAAGTGTGTGGGAGTTTAGCCTTTTACCATAACCTAAATTTTAAGAAAAGCAACAATTTGTTTCCAGTTCAATAACAGAAGCATATGACATTTTATATTAGCCTGAGAAATATGGAAGGACAGAGTACAACGTAATTCTCCTCTTTGATGCCCATGTCTTGCAAATTCATTATATTTATGTGCTATGTTAAGCCATTTGAAGAAATGCTGTCATCCAGAAGCAGCAAATAAATAACAGTGGAAGAATATATTTGGAGAGTCATAAGGCCACATCTTATCAAGTCTCCTAACTAATAAATATAGCACAGCTGGGATCAGATGTTTCTAAGCTGTCATATTTTGACTTATAGAAAAATACAATAGACAAGCAAAATTCTCAAGTAAAGATTGATATGAATAGCTGGATTTAATGACCTGACTTCCTTAAACAGCAACAAACAAGTAGATAAGGTCTTATTTCAACACACATTTCTCCCCATAGATACTGCATCAGAAAGCTGGGCCACAAAGATCTGATTTTCTCCTCTTAATGCTAGCAAAATGATGGCTGAAGCAGACTTTAGGTGCTTCATTCTTTTTTGAGCACTGTCTATGATCTCCTCAAAGATGCCAAGGGAGCCTGACCAATTTACACAAACCAGAAATCTGCCTGTAAGAAACTATAAACAGAAGCTGTGGTGTAGGAGACTTGTGATATGAAGTTAGGGATGACTGGCAGGGTGGGTATACAACTTCCAGCAGCACCTTGAGTTTGAAACCTGTATCCTGATTGTATCCTGATTTTTATTAAAGGTATGTAGCTCTTTTTTGTTGTTGTTGTTCAAAAACAGCACTCCAGGAAAAGAAGCAGCTATGCTAGCAAGAAGGGGGGAAAAACCAAAGAAATTTTTCAATCTTCCTTACTCTCCATTGCTCAGTGGCATAAAATTATGAATCATAAAGTGTTGGTCCGTGCTGTTGTATTTCCTGGTCATTCAGTTCACTACAGTATGGATCAATCTCATAGTACCAGTCATTCCAGCTATCACAGAAACACCCCCCATTCTACACAGCTCCTCTGCTGTAACTCCACATGAATTATAGCCAAGGGTGCAACTACAGAAATCTAACTTTAGATAATTTGTTCTGGAGCTGTGCCGCTGCCAGCAGAAATTCACTGAAAGAGAGCTTAAAAGGACATGTTTCTCCTAATACTACATATTTTTAAAATTTACCACTCATTGCCAAATGCAAGAGTTCAAACTATTGTAGCTCTGGAAAGCTAATGAAGATGAGCCAATTTTTACCACTCAAATCCTGGCTTTATTTCCACATTCCTGTCCACCCACTTGTTCTGTATTGTTCCATAAAACCACCTCAAGCCTGGGCTATTTATTTTCAAATGCATTGTGTTACTCTCTAATTACAGTGAGAGAATAGATGGACTTGCTATTTCTATGTGAAATATGGTAATTGTAGCATCATTTAAATAATTTTGGAAAAATTATCAGCTCTGAACAAAGAACACAGTGAATGAAGGAGTAAAACACAACCACAAAGTAGTTCTGACAACTCAGGAAAGTGAGTCAAATGTTCCAAAAAGTTTGAAGATTTGGGAAAATTGGTTTCTGTACAGAACCCCCCTTGCCCCCGCAAAATTAGAACTCCAGGCTGCTTGCTAATACAGTTGAATGAAATTTGTTTCTTTATATAGCTTGCAGCATACAAAACTTTGCAAAGAGAGTCAAGAGTTGACGGAAGGGATGAGTCAGTGACTTAGAGAAGGAAAGAGGATTGTGCACACGTGGGGTAGCAGGCGTGACGCAGCAGTCCTTCCCTATAGGACATGGCAGAAGTGCAAAACAAAGGAGACTTGGAGTTTGTAAGCAAAGGGACACACTTTAACAAGTTAAGCCAATTTATCTGACCGTGGAAAATCAACATACATTAAAGCCCCAAATGGCTGTCCTCATTTAGGATTAAAGTGGTCCTAATGTGACTAAAGTGGTCCTTAATCCTTGGGGATTTAGCCCTTGACGAAAGAGTGCTCTGAATTGACTCAAAGGTATTTTGTAGAATAAAATCTCAATGTGCAGATTTCTCCCTTTTCAAGTTATGTCAACTGACTTCATCTTTCTCCTTGACTCACCATAATGTTGCTGATTTTCCCCATGAAACACAACCTTAATTTGAAACATGAACATTTAGAGTGACAGGACAGAACTAGTCTTGGGCAAATTGCAGCCAAGGACTGTATTGGGAGCACTGGGGGCTGAATTATATAATTGAGAGAACAGGTAAAACCAGGACAAAAATACTAGCCTGACTTGCCCTGAGATAAAAATTTCTAGGCAAAAGCCCAGAGGTAGCCGTCCTAGGCCAACAGCACACAAGACACCGATCCCAGGGTAAACTACCTAGGAACCACCTTGTGTTTTAGCTGCAGTAGACCAGCCAGGGCAGGTTTGCCTTAGTTCAAGAGACTTTGTCATGTCCTTTAGGGTCGAAAGGAGGGAGTTTAGGGTTTTTCAAAGGTATTTCACAGCTCAGGGTTAGTTGTAAGAGAGTCATGATGACACTTTGAGGGAGAAAGCAGTCCCTGCCATGGGCACTTCCCCATCTGATACAAAACACACTGTGGTACTTACAGATGAGGAGAATTACATTCCTCATTTCCCCCCGCAAATCCATCTCTGCAAGGCCTAAGAAGATAAACCCAGAGGAAGGCAGGACATACTGATCTCCAGGGCATATCCAGCTTTCAGCCTTCTGCATTCAGCTTCAAGATGGGATGTCAGCACCAAATGCGTCAGCTTGTGCAGAGCAACACCCGACTGCTAGACCCTGGACATGGCTCAGGTTAATTTTGTACAGCCCCAGCAGCTGTTCCAGGCTAGTGGCTTCTTATGAACAGCCAGCGAATTAAAATTGACATAATTAAGAGAGGAAAATCTCAATCCAATCTCAGCTTCCAAGGACACCGTCAGCAAGGAGAACATGGGGGTTATTCCTGACACTTGCACGCCTGCTTCACTCTTGTTTTAAAATGTGTCATTGAAGAAGACACAAAAGTATTTCTTTTCAATGACAAAAGCAAGAACTCTGACACTGATAGAAACCAGATAGATTGCATCAGTATTTGACTCTTTTAACATTCTTACCTAATCTTGTAACATGCTTTTTCTGCAGCTTGGGATTGTCTATGGGCTACTTGTGCTATCAGTCACAGCAAAGGTTTTTTGCATTTTGACTTCTGCATGAGCTGAAGTGTGGAAAGACATTTCCATCTCAGCTTCATTCATGTTGAAGAATTAGGCCCCAGGCTCTGCAGATCAGCTGTGCTGGCCTCCTCTAGTAGACATGCAGAAGTGTCCTATCAGTGCTCTTATATAACTATATAATGATTTCTAAGCGAAAGATACTTGTCTGGCAAGTGCTGGGCAAACTTTGGTGCTGAAACAGGTCAGGTCAATGAGCAGGTCTAGCATAATCATATCTCTGAATGACAGTGAATAGTTACACACAGTTTGGAGTGCTGAGTTCAGCAACCATTGTCTCCTCAGTCCTTAAGGCAGATGGTGAGACAATTTAGGCAAAACACTGAAGTACAGGTCCTTTACAGACACTGAAGTACAGGTCCTTTACAGACAGGGGAATTTACTGACAGTCCCAATGCAAAGTGGGGCTCCTCAGACACAAACTCCAGATTGTGAGGGATGCTCTGGATCTTGTCTCTCTTTAATAGGGCGGGATGTCACTGGGCCAGTGTAATCATACGGGAACGGAAACTTCATTCCATCATGCTATAGCCTGCTGGTGTGACAATCAGGCCCAGAGGGATGAGAAACATCAGGTAGGAAGCTATACATGTATTAATTAATTAATATGTGTTTAAGACACAAAAAAGGAAAGAAGACTTGATTTTCTATGTATCGAGGTGAATTTTTCTGGTCTAGCAGCAGTGAGACAGAAATCCTTACTGATGCACTTATCATCCCAGTGGCTGAAGCATGTCTGAAAAGAGTCTCTGGAAAAGAAGAACTGACAGAGAGTCATTGAGAAATTAGTTGTGTTTCTGCATAAGCAAAATAATGTGGACACAGCAGCATGACAGTGCAGGAGATACAGATGCGGCTTGTGCTGCTGCAGCACTCCTTGCACCCTTGCAGCTAGGTTAAATCCACAGTCTGTGAAATCTGGTGAGGTGGCATTAGCATTCAGCCTCTTTAAAGCACAGCTTTCTAATCCAGCTGTCATGGATGTGTATAGTCTTACCTGCTCAAGGAGATGGAGAAGGGTGAAGAAGACAAATGAAAATGGGGTGGGAGGAAGGAGAATGCAGATAGGACAGACTGGTGGAAGAAAAATAAGTTTCAGGAATGAGTTAAAGCCAGTGGACATAATGGTATTTCCTATATGTTTTTCTTTTTCTTAGCAGAACTAGGATGACAAAACCCCATCTCTCGGGAGAAAAAGAAATGAGAACCCTGTTATGTAACAGAGCACTTCAGCAAAAGGTAAAAGGTAGAGTCATGTTTGTACAGCTGGACTCTGAGTGACAGCTTGGCACTTCTGGCATCAGTACTGAAGTGCAAACTTGGCTAAAATGGCTTATTGCCTCTTTTATTTTTTTTTCAACAGTAAGGTCTGATTTCAGATTTACTGGAGGAATCACACTGATTTCTTGTTAATGCACTGTTTACCACACATGATCTCAACACAGGTTTTAGACAGCATATTCTTTACTAAGTACTTTTCTTTTTTTGCCTTCAGCTTTTTCTGACTTTAAAAAAAAAGTTCACACAGCAAGCAGAATTTAACCTTTGCTGCTTAATGCACCTTGGAGTGTTGTAGTCCACAAACACAACACCAGCTCTGCCCTTATCATGGGCACTCTGCCCAGGGTGCAGCACAAAACTGCCCTGAGAAAGGCTGAATCTGGGTCTGAATCTTGCAACAAACAGCTTCAAGAATATATCACCATTTTTGTCTCATATTTTTGATCATTCTGTAAGCATCAATGTCTGGAACATTTGCAGTAAGTCCTGCAGAGGACATTGGTGAAGGTTAAGTAGAGCTATGTGTGTTTTGGACAAAGAGTTTATGAGATACAGGGTTGAAGACATTACTCTTTTTTTGAACTGCCCATTATACCACTACATCTAAACATCAGTTGCTGTTGTCCAGAGGAAGGTGATTTACCTAAAGATAAATCTAATGGCCTGTGATCAGCGAGTTATTGCTCAGTGTTCAATTAGATTTTCAAGTTTATTTCTGCACTGCAAAACTTGCAGTATCACAGTCATATGATGCCAAAAAGCATTTATTGTAATTTGGCTAAAGGAAAGTGAGTGTTCCCCAGCAAAGAGCTTCATTACTGAGTCCACTGACAGTACATCCAACATGCCGGCCTTGTGCTGCTTGATTCATATCTCATGCATAGTTAAATACCAGTATTGCTCATTTAGCCTCTCATTTGCCTCTGGTTCTAACAAGCCAAGCGCTAAAGCTGATTTACAGAACTGCACTCACTCAGTATGAAACTTGGCACAATGCTCCTTCTCTCACAGGACAGTCAGGGCCTGGCATAACAACAGATTTCCAGCAATCAATCAGAAAGACGATACACTGTCCTACCACATTAGGCCTAGCTAAACCCATGAGCTCTCTGAACAGTAGGTGGAGGTGCAGCAGATCCTCTGCTGACATTTTTCTAATGCAGCTTTTAGAAGAACAGAGTCTTGGCTCAGATTGATGACAAGAGAACAGAGCAAAATCAATAGCACTGTTCCTGGTGCTGGACAAAACACTGGCTGTAATGACTTCAGAGCCTCCCCAGGCATTCCCACGGGCACTTGACACATGCTGCTGCTTCAGGGCCTCACACAGCTAGTTCCCTTAGAAAGGAGGGATCCTGCTTTGCTTAGGCTAGAGAAAGAAACCAGTCAATACCCAGATCGATGTTCCCAGACAGCCGCTGCCTCTCCTCCCTTGGACGAGTTTGATCAGGGGCCAAAGATGCAAAGGTCTCTTGGCCTCAGTGTGTCACCCATGACTGAACACGTCCTTTGGAAGGCCACGGGACACCACGCACGGATTGTTAAGATGCAGGCTGAACTGGTGAATCACCGGGGATAGTGGTCAGTGCTCTCCCCCTCAGAAACACTGCCTGCGTTTCCATGCCTGGACACAGTGCCTGCCTGTGATGCTAAGTGCTAAATGAGTAAAGTCATCCAGGGTAGTTTCTCAGCTGGAGGACTGGGCTCTGATGTAATGCTCTGCTAATGCAGCTCTTCTCTCTTTGTTACCAATGATAGCTCAGTAAGAATTAGCCTGAAAATCTATACATCGTGCTACATTGTGCAGCACAGGTGCACCTACCCCTGAAAGTGAAAAGATGGTGCTGGCCTAAAGCAGGGGAGAACAGCAGAAGCCCCCATTTCTGCTGCCACCTTGGAGTACAGAAATATTGCTTCCTAAAGGAGATTTTACTTGATTGCTAAACATCCTTTTAACCAGGCCTTTTCCTGAGCACAAATTTAAGAAGAATAGAGAAAGCTGAACAGAAATGAAAATAGCTTTTTGACTATAGTTAAAAACCCAGTAATGTTCCTGGCCTGTGAGGCACAAAAACCTCTTTAAAACTTCATTTCCAGTTGATATTAAACTTGTGCTTTAGATGGTCCTAGACTTTTATTTATTATCACAGGATAGAAACTATTTATGTATTTATGTATAATCAACATTTTGGTTATTACCGAACCATAGGTCAATGTTATTAAAAGGAACACAAACAGAACTTGGGTAGTAATTTTCCCGACTCCGTATTTCCAAAACAACTTTAATCAGAAGATGACACTACAGGACTATCAATTTCAGCAATGAAAGATGCTTCCACAAATTGCTATTATTTTATCCGTTTGCAAATAAGTCTTAGCTAAATGAGTTATTGAGTGCTACCAGTGCTATTCTACACTCTGAAATTCCTCCAAAGAAAGTGGAATCATGGGTGTTCTTTTTCTTCTGTATAAGAACAAATTAAAGAAATTAGAGGATTCGTGTCTTTATGGACAAATAAGATGCAAAGCTCAAAACCACATGAAATAGAACATAGTTTGCCTAGGCATTTTGGTGACTGTGGTTTCAACTGAATAATTTAGAATTGTTTCAGTGTATATGTAGTCCCGTTATGTATGTTCTACTTACTAATGAAGTAACTACATAATTAATAATATGAAGCTTCTCCATGGTTTTCAGTTGCTACCTCTCAGTTATTTCACAGAATGAGACCATAGGCATATGAAAATGCTCAGCTGAAGAGCTGATCAGAGTGAAAATTAGACCCCATTCCTGCAGCTGCTGCCTGTGGAGGCACAGTGATTTGCTATTGTAATATTGCTTTTTGCTGTAAGATTACTTTTTTTGAATTTTTATGGACTTTCAGCTGTATGAGTGCAAGATCAAGCAGCTTTTCAGAAGGAAGAAAAAAGAGGATGGTGTAGGCTGTATTGAAAGAAGTAGAATCTAGGGAGGGAAGCAAGCTATTAGTCACTCTCAGAGCAGAATGGTTGATGGGCCAAACATTCAATAAAACAGTCAATAACATCCTAGTCCTGCTCTGATTCTTACTTTCTTTTTCTCCACCACTATTCTTTTATGTCTGGATAAACTTTCTGTAGTCTTCTTCATGTCTCACTCTTTTAATGGAAATTCTTTGATTCTTTTAAATTGCATTCACTTTGTTCCTTCCTAAAGCCTTCTGCTTTTCCTATGACTGCCTCCCTTCACTGCTGTCTCCCTGATAAATGTCATCAGGCCTGCCTCCCTAATTTTTGTGTAAGCACTTCACCAGCTTTCCTTTCCCTTGATTATCTCCAGTCCTTTTGTTAGCTTCTTCCCAAAGAATGGGACTCTTGGGGACCTTCTTTCTCCCACAGAGCCTCCTCACCATCTCCTCAGCCCCTTCCATGTTTCCCTTACTCCTTTCTGCAATTGAATTTTCATCCTTTTATTTAAGTGTCCATGCGTTTCTCCATCTGTAGGTGCTGGAGATGGAGCACACCAAACACTCTCACGATTTGCTCTTTCCTCTCCGCACACTTGCCAAATGAGAGTTATGTAGTTGATTTTTCAGTGACTCGAGGAAACTTTGCTTTTTTTGGTGACATTGCAGCTCGGCCAGGAATGCCAAAGCCCCTATTAGTAAGTGGCAGCAAGGACAGATACATACATCCAGTGCCAGTAGGTGGCCAGAGGAAGCAGCTCCTTGTATTGCTCAGGCAGATCTTTAGTGCCACAGGGTGGTCTGTAGTGACCATTTCCACAATACAGCTCTTGTGTATATACGTTTTGCCACTTAATGGCCATTTTTTTTAAAAACATTAGCAAAAATTTAGATGTGAGCAACCAAGTGAATATTCCATGCACTTCCAGTTCCCACTGTTAACTGGGATAGTGCCCCTTGCCTTTCCCCCGGAACTTGCTGATTTCTTGTCCCCACTCTTCTCTCTGTAATGCACTGGAGAGAAGGCTTGATTTTACCTTGACTTTGCTTACTGTCCTTCTGTTTTCTCAAATTTCTTTAAACTTCATTGTTTTATTCCCGTTAATATGACAGCAAGAGTGTCCATCTCCATTACAGAAGAGGCTCGTGGCTCTGTTGAGATGTGGTGACAGCAAATGAGGCTAGCACAACTTCTCTAACCGCCTGGGAGAGAAGTTTCCTTTATGCCAGTTGCTCCCAGGCCTGGGCACAGCAAAGGCAGGTCCTGGTGGATCTGCAGCACCTCAGCCATTGCAGCTGCTGACAGGCTCTCCTGTTTTCCAGAAACTCCCTGGGTACTCTCAGGTATAGCAAGGTGCGTTTGGTCTCTACAGCCAGACAGAACCAATTAGGACATGGGAACAATGGGTCTGCTTTTCCTCTCCTTTCCCAGTCCCTGGAGGTGCAGGGAAAGCTTGCATGATATGCTTATGCTTCCCTTCTGTCTGCCAAATTCTTACCTGTACATCTTGCTGTCAGAAGAGGCTTATCTGGAAACAAGTAAATGTTGCAAGACTGGGAAGGGACATCAAATCAGCTACCTCTTGTACTTCCCTGCAGGATTTGAGTTCAGATTCCTGTCCACGTCAGATTCATGGACCTTCTGTCTTTGCCTTCTCTGCTTTAAAGATCATGCACTCTACCTGCACCTAAATATTCTCTATTTTGCCCAAATCTTAAGCCCAAATTTTTTCCCATCCCCCCTGCTTTTACACCAGACTAACATTTGCATTGTGCACTAGGCATTGTTGCATTAGGCACATTTTACATTGTGCCTAACATTTATGCCTCATTTGTGTCACTATAAAACAGAAGAGAATCAAGCCTTACAAGTGTAAACAAGAAATCCTAAGAGACACAATAGCATTTCTAACCACTTTGATTTTCTATTCTTTAAGTAAAAGATAATTTTAAAAGCCTAATTAAAATTGATCTTGATTTTCTGAAACATTGAATGATGCTGTTCTAAATCAAAATTATAGCAGCTATTCTTTTAACAGCCATGAGATTGAAGAGAAAAAAAATAACTGTCATAACAGCTAAGAAATATTATCAATATTGGTTTGCTGGCTCAGGGAACAATACCAGTCTTTGAACTGCAGAGTTGGATATTCTTATTCAGATAAGTGGCTTGCAGCAATCCAAGAAATCTATCCTACTGTTCCCAGAAGGATAATGTCACAAAAGCTAAACCTCAGCATGGCAGTAGCAGTGGCAGCAGTCTAGGAGAGGACTCACTGCAGGCTACACAGAAACAAGAGATCATCAACAAATCCTGCCAGGGCTGAAGAAGGGACTGATGAGCATTATGTAGGTTTCATGTATAGAGGTGAGGATGGAGGAGAAGCAGAAGGAAAAAATCCAATCCTCCCCAGTCCCAAAACTGAATCAACCCTAAACAAAATTTTAATAGTCACAAATGAACATTACTATACACTAAAAGCTCTACAAAATGTCTTTTTAAAATGAAGAAAATTAGTGCAGTAACAATTCATTATACTAAGGAACACCACTGTAATCTTAAATGCTTTTAGACCTGCTGCCCTAAACCAGCTGTCAGTGCATGTTAGTTGAAATATTCAAGAAGTTGTTGTCATTCACCAAAATATTTGCAAACGTAGAGCTTGCTTTCCCGTAAATGATAACTTTTAATGCTGCTAATGAAGCAGTGTTCTGCTAATGCATTTGGTATTTTTCTTGGAGTGAGACCTGCAGCTTTCTGGATTTCAGTCTGTAGCTGTGGTGCCATCCTTTTTGATTTATATAGCTGCTTCTAAGTTGTAGAGTAGCCATTAAACTCAACTGCAATGACAATTTTGGAAAGATAGTAATACTGTATGCTGGAGATAATTCACAAAGCCTTTATTACTTGAGTGCTTAGAAACAGAGAAGCACTGTAATGCCTAAATCCCACAAAAGCTGATTATTTTCCTCCTGAGCTTCAGACACAAATCAAGAAAATGCATCTGAATAGGAGGAAAGGAGCTGCAAAAACAGGATTGCTGAAAACATTGTCCTGGGCTACAGATCTTTATCCTGCATCCTATTTATCAGTTTTGAATTACTAGGGATCATTACTTAAAAAAACCAATCCCTCAGTGCATCAAATCTGATGCACTGATGTAATCATCATTGAAATAACTGATATGCTGCAGACTTTTAATTTCTTATTATCTGTATATAAACTGTGAAGCAGCAAGAGACTACAGAGCACACACACACACGCACACACACACATATATTTGAGATAGTAATCAATGAGCAAACAGCAGAGCAAAACCAGGACAAGACTTCATTCAAAGAGAATAGGGAAATCACAACTTTTTCAGAAGGAGCTGGTCTGCGCGTGGTGGAAAGCTCAGCATTCATTCATGGTAGACAAGCTCATCCTGAATGGACTATTTAATGCTGGATAAATGAAGGATGAAGATTTGATCCCTCTAGGACATAAATCCAGGATTCCACATATAGGAAGTCTTTTTAACCAAAGTTTTTGCTTCAGTCATTAAATTAGCTTTTCCTGCTATATGAGATTCAAGGCAAGAGCAGCAAAACATTCACTTCTGAGTAATTACTGGACTGTGTCCTCTATGTCTTGCATAACATGGAATTCAAGCAAGGAATACAAATATTGGCCTCTAAGCTTTTCTGAGCCAGACTTTGAAGCTACAGAGAAACAATTCAGGAAAGGACACAGAATCATAGAAGCAATCAATGATGAAAGACAAAAGCCCAAACCTATATATATGTATACATGCACACCAGCCTTGCAAGCCCCTACTGAGATGCCTTAATAAGTGGTGTATACACATGAAATTCCCCCAGATGAAGTTTTCATTTTGGTAATGGTGGCAGGAAAATAAAACCAAGGCAAATATGGAGAGTAAATCCTCTCCAATGAAGTTTGGATGTAGGAGCCGAACTTCAGGCAGACATGTGAGACACATGTCCACACTGATTCACAGTTAACACCTGCAATGTTTTAAGACCTTGAGTTTCCTGAGACTGACAAGAAATTAACAGATAAGTTCACACCTCTGGCATGCTTTATACATGCTGTGTAGACTTCCTAGCACTTGCATTTTCTGGGATTAGTTTTGTATTGGCAGGTTCACTGTCTCATATATGCACTAAAGCATAAGAGAAAAGCCCCAGCATTTCTGAACTCACCAAAGGCTATTAAATACTTAGAAAATGCTTGCAGCACTAGGTAATTCCTACAAGCTTGGCAAGACAGAAGAATTCCACCTACTTGCAAATTTTAAACCAATGTATATTTTCCCACAGCTAGAAAGTTCAAAGCATATAATTTTACAATTGTAAGTGGATACCATTCCTGAGAGTAGTGAAAACTCTTCCATTTATAAAATAAAACCCCTGCACCACTTAAAACTTGCAAAGAAACAGAGAAAGTCACAAGACTGTACAAACTCAGACTGGTTCTACCTACATTTACTAGAAAAGATGGGTTTAGGTAACAAAATAACAGGCCTTCCTTTGAAGGGTGGCCTCATGAAGAAGAAGTTCTCCTCCTCCGTGACTGGAAAGAAACTGTAGGCATGAACAAGACACATGACAAAAAGAAAGTCCCACCCATATGGATTACATCCACAGCTATGGGAAAGAGCTCTATACAGCAGGCAGAGTCATGAGCCCCTCTTTCCTCTTCCACCCTCCATGTGTGTGAGAGAGAGACAAGGCCCTCAATTAAACAAAAATAAAAGAAAAATGAACAAGTTATTGCGTTTATGCAGAAAGTATCTTAAAAATAGCTTAAACCAAGAATCTGCTGGCTGAATGTTTTAGCAATCACTACAACCCTATATTTCATTCTCTGAAGAAATACAGCTCTAATAGCTGTAGACAGCAAAAGAAAGCAGGATGGGTCACCAGAGGATCAAGTATTTCAGAATTTCATTAATATTTGCTTGTTCTTATATGAAACTCCAAGTTAAAGATTCTAATCATGCTACTATAAAGCTTTTGTTTAGACTTAAGCACGTGTGCTACTGAAAGTTAAGAAATATGCCTCTGAAACCTTTTAATGTCGAGTGCTGTCATAAAATGTACACTTGATATTTACCACTATTTTCAGTGAAGTTACAAGCTCTCATATTACATTAGGTCCATAAATAAAGAGAAATTGAGCATATGATGTGCACCAATAAAGTGAACTTCTGCAGATGAAGTAATAAGAAATACTTACCAATAATTATCCTGTATTTGAAGTCCCTTAGGGTCAAATTCAAGCAGATAGACAAATAGGAAAATAAAAGGAAAGCCCTTGTGTTTATGGTATTACATTCTTCTCCCATGAGGAAGGGACAGGCTGGGCCTTTCAAAGACTTTCTATATTAAAACCTATTAGAAGTTCTTGCAAAACAAATGAACAAGCAAACAGAAAACAAACAAACAACCTGCCCAGGAAAAAAAACCAAAACCACTCCCCAAAACTTAGAGGACCTTACAGAAAATGAGGATCCCAACCCTTTCAGTTAAGCAGATGAGTGACTGGATTGCTCCAAACACCTGGAGAAATCTAAAGACTAGCTAAGGAATCACTGTTCTTAGTGATCCTAAGATCCTGTGCTGTTCTTTAAAGTAAAAACCAAAACGTGTAAGCCTAAGGTGAGAAAGGAAGGATGTTAGGAAATTTTAACACAGTAGGAAGAAAATTCCCCACACCTGGAAGATCAGTGGAGATTGCCCTTTTTGAAGAAGTCAAACGAGTGTCTGTGACCTGGTTACTCAAAGTTCCTGCTGCAGCCATGCAGGAAAAGGAGCTGCACTGAGGGGAGGTGAGAGGTAGCAGACATTACTGGTAATGCGCAGTGGGAAGGTCAAGATTCAAGATAAATCTGCGGGGAAAAACATCTCTTGGAATACCATCCCGAACTGGGAACTCTCTCAGACTGAACTCCTACACCACAGTGAAGAAACTGACAACAGTTTCTATCTCTCCCTCCATCCCCCGCTTTTTTAGCCACAGTAGCAGTGGCCATGGGACCCAGAAAGGCTTTCTAGAACTATGGCAAAAGCACTCCAGCTGCCAGACACCAACTGTCGTGGGTGCACAACTCGGATGGCGATGTCTTTGGGTCATGGTGTGAAGCCCTGGGAGGGGATTATCCCAGCTCATTCAGGCAGCAGGAGAAGCCTTCATGGTGACCTTTCCCTCTCCTGCTTTCCTGGCAATAGCACCAGTTGTATACACGGCATTGATTTGATTGTAAGAGAAAAACAAAACGAACTGCTTTAGCAAAGGAATAGTTTTCTTGAAATCTTGAGATGATAAAAAAAGGTTATTGGAAACCATTTTCTGAGATAAAAACATAAATTTGGCTAACCTGATCAGTCAGAGCATCAGGCTGCACAACCTAGAAACTGAAAACTGGTGTTAAAGAACCAGACAGGCAAAGAGCCAGACAGATGGCACTGCAGTAGATGTGGGTTCACTGGGCTTTTTATCTTCACTTCTGGAGACTTTAATGATGACTTTCAGCTGAATTCTGGATTGGCACAGAGCAGCTCAGAGAACTAGCATCCTTAGATTTAAAATAAAATATATCAGCAATGTAAATGTAATTTAGGCCAAGCTCCCCATCAATAGGTTTTATATATTCTGGCTAAGGAACAAAGGCTCTTTTTCATGCTGACTCTACTGTATGACTACTCTCTCCTGTGCTAGAGCCCTTCTTGTTACCTTTTTATCTACAGTATGTTCACTGCATCTACTAAAGATTACTGACCTGTACTTTTCAGGTAAGATCTGAAGCTGGAGCAAAATTTAAAGCTATGCCATCAACTTCAGTGTAACTCAAGCATGTTGTGTAAGTGGGGACATTAGGCTTTGGAGTTCCTGAAGAATCAGAGTTTACAGCCCCGCAAAACATAATTTGATATGTGCACTGAGTAAACATCACACCATTTCTCAGCTGGCTGATTTGCTAACGTGGGATATATATCAGTAAAACCAGTGGAAGTGAAGTGCAGACTGCTGGAGCCAGGTAGCCTCAATTGGATGGCTTCAATTAGCTGAAGCAAAATTAAAGGCATCCAACCAAAGAGATAGTCACTGAACACACACACCCACTCCCTCTAAACCTTCAACTGAAGATACGCAAGTTTGGTTTCTGTTGCTTTTGGGTTTCCACTGCTTTTCTTTTCATACTGCAATACCTAGCTCAATAGGTGAAAGCACAGGTGCATTCTTTGTCCCTGCTGAACATATAATATGTCACCCTGTACTAACCTTGTTTAATTTCCACTTTGCTTGCCCTTTCTTTGCTTCATTTGTGTCATCTTGATGCCTATCCTATGATCCGGTTCATTTGTAGAAGACTACCCTATGTTTTTGATAGATTTTCTGATGTGGAAGTATCTTTCAACTGCAAAGATGTCCCTTTGATTGCATCTCTCTGTGGGGAGTTTTTTCTGATGTGTCACTGGATGCTGGTACAGAGAGAGATCTCATATTTCTGAGAATTCAGAGTGAGAGCAAACACATAAATGAGCTAAATTTTTAATGCCTGATCAGACTGCTCCTGGTAGAGTTAGGCACTGCAAAACAAGCTTAACTTGTAACATACACAGTGACCATGAACTGACAGGACAAAAGGCAGCATGGTCTTTCAAGGAGTTGCAAAAGCTTCATGGTCTGGCATGTACCAGAAAATCCATACTGATAGTTAAATTTACATTGAAATCCTCATGAGAAATATCCCTGCTAAGTAAAATTCTAACTAAATGTTACAAATCTTAGTTTTCCTAGGACCTCATATAGTATCAATGCTAGTATTTAGATACACATGTATTGTAAAACATCATGGTTTTCAGGGTAATTTGAGACTATCACCAAGCACCATCCATAAAGCAGTATTAAAAACAGATTTAAAAGTGTATTTTTGCTAACAAAAGTCACAATGTTTCTGCCTAACTGCTAGTGGAGAAACTATATTACCTGTATATCTATTTCAAGCTTAATACTTTAACTGATGACATCAAAGTAAGGTCCACCTTAGGAACAAAGCCAGAATATACATTAGAGATTGCCACCTTTGATTTAAGATTCTTTTGAGCAGTCAGAAAGAAACATTTTTCTTTCTAGCTGAATCTTTTACCATTTGAATAGGCTGAAATTTAATACAGGCTATTTCAAACTTGAGCACGCCTGATGAAATATAAAACACGAATCGGTTTAAGACTTCAGAATACCACAGACTTATTGCAGACATATCATTGCATTCAGCTGTACTAATCACCTCCAGCGCTTTTTGCTCAGCACTTGCATAAAAACTGCTTTGCCTACAAATGAAATTCGTCTTTCAAACTGTCTGAGGTTTTTTTTCAACGTTACCTTCTTCAAGAGCATGTTACAACTCTTCTGCAGCTTTTTTGTGCATTGGCTCCCTCTCCTGTTCATTGAGCGCAAGCGAGAAACGGATCAAACCGCCAGTTAAAAACGTTTCTCAGCTCTTCCATCATTGCTTTTTGGAAGCATGTTTCTGAGGATCACAAGAAAAGACTTTCTTAGGTATCCAGTTGAAACTGAAACTTTTCAGTGAATTTAAAGCAAAAAAAATATGAAACAATGCAGAAGGATTCTTCAAGTAAAGTCTTTACCTGGTAACATTTTGGAGTCCACTGTAAAGTTAAGAGATGTCTAAATAAAGACTACATTTGAATATTAAAGTACAAGAAGCTGCATGCAGTTCAGACATGAAAAATAGAAACTGTAACAGCAACATGTGAAATGACGAAGAGAAAGCCCAGATGGGCAAGCTAACCAGTGACAATTTATACATGAGAATTAGAATTAAAATCATTCACTATGGCAAAAATTTGTGGAATTGAAAACGTGGTACCTTTCCTGTAAAAATACCACTAAAAAGAATACAGAGCTAATATCTAATATTCAAAAGAGAAATTATTTTCCCTCTACTTGGTACTGTGAGGCTGTACCTCAAGTCCTGCGTCCAGTTCTGGGACCCTCACTACAAGAAAAACATTGAGGTGCTGGAGCATATCCAGAGAAGGGCAAAAAAGCTGGTGAGGAGTCTGGAGAACATGTCCTACATGGAAATCTGATGGAGTTGGGGTTGTTCAGCCTGGAGAAAAGGAGGCTCAGGGGAGACCTTATCAGTCTCTACAACTGCCTGAAAGGAGGTTGTAGCTAAGTGGAGGTCAGCCTCTTCTCCCAGGCAGCCAGTGACAGAAAGAGAGGACAGAGCCTTAAGCTGTGCCAGGGGAGGTTCAGGTTGGACATCAGGAAGAATTTCTTCAAGGAAAGGGTTGTTAAGCACTGGAATGGACTACCCAAGGAGGTGATAGTCACCATTCCTGGAGGTGTTCAACAACAACCGGACATTGTTTGCACTTAGTGCCATGGTCCAGCTGACAAAGTGGTCAGTCACAGGTTGGACTCGATAATCTTGGAGGTCTTTTTCAACTGAAATGATTCAGTGATTCTGTGATCAATATGAAATAAACTGACAGAATAACTGGAAATAAAATAACAGTCTTACAGGAAACATGGCAAGGTATGGAGAAGTCTGATTTCCTTTCCTCTCTGTTCTCCAAACAAAAAATCAACAGTGGAAGTAGAAATATGAGACATACTTTCAGGGCAAGGCTGGTTACAGTCAATGTAGGAACAATTCTGTAATGAAATCTGGGTAAGTAGGAGCACCAGATTACTGAGGGTACTAGTGATACATAGGTGCCAACCATGATATTTTTAAAATGCAGTGTATGTGCATCTTTCATCTTATCTGGAAAGACTATATATCAGGGAATGTTTGTATAATCATGCTGTATCTCATCTAAAAAAATCCCTAAGGCATACTGCAGGTAAAAGCTACATAAAACTACCTGCTTTAGTTAGCTCTATTAAAAATTTTGAATTAAAAAACACCAGTAAAAGGCAATGTCCCATATCTTAAGAACCATGAGACATCTTAAAAAGAAATTGTCACCAGACACAACTGAATGGGGCCATCAGAAGTCAATTTTTGTGGATTATTGTAAGGGTGAGAATACAGCTCAGTATTTCTGCTAACAGCTTTTCATTTGAGTGCTCATGACCAGAAGACTGGTAGTGGGGTAAGACAGTGACAGCACACACACACAAAAATATGCTTTAACACATGGAGGAAAGGGAAGATGGATCTGGAGTGAGTGATTCTGAAAGAAACAAGGCAGTGGCTCACATTGCATAAGCAAGCTGCATTGAACAGCTTTAATGAGATGTAAAACCAGCAGAGTAATGACTTCTGATCTCCACTGCCAGATTTATTTTTATCCAAGACTGTTTAAAATTAAATGCATAAATAACGTGGAGAGAACACACCTCCCCTGCTCCCAGGTATGTGTTTCGAACACTGTGCTATAGCTAGTTCCTCTTTTGCTAATTTTCTTTCTGGCTTTCCTTTTGCATAATGACAGCTTCAACAGAGGCAGAGAATCTTCTTCCCAGCACACAGGTTCAGTCTGTTGGTTATTGCAGCCTTTTGGAAACTGAGGATGTGAATCTGAATGGTGTTACAGAAGCAAATACCACCCACTTCTCTTAGGTCCTGTGACACTGACCTCTAAGCAGAAAGCAATCATTCAAAAGGTGACCATCTTATTTTGTATTTCAGAAGAACAATCCTGGAAAAAAGCATGCAAGCACTTACATGCAAGCTCTGAATCATGAGCAGAGCGACAGCTACCTGGCGTCCTGACTCAGCAATTGCAGCACCGGGAAGGGACAGGATTTCATACCCTTTCCCAGGGTTAACGTGTCCTACTGCTAGCTCTGGGCTGCTCACCTCCCAGAATAACCTGGTTTTCAAGACATCAGTTTGAAATGGTTCAACTCATCCTGTATGTAGCAAAACAGACTTCTGTTGGCTTTGGGTCTGGAAGAGATTTAGGATGTGTTTTGGATAAAGGTAAATGACTACAGAGGTGTGTGTGTGCATTTCAGTGGACTTTGATATACATGAGAGACTAGAATATCTAATTATCACCTATTAGCTGGTTTTGTTCTCCCCTGTGAACAGGAGGAGGATCATGTATCACATTTCTTTTAGAAACTGATGCTGTATTTTATACCAAAAAAAGGAAAGTATTACATAATCCCATACAAGACTAGATCTATCAAAATGAACAGATCTCTAACTGAAGCAATCATTTACAATTGTACAGGCAGCAACAAATGGAACTTTCCCAAGTTGTTTGTAGAGTGGCTACACTTGAATTGTTAAATAAACAATCTTAACTAAACAAGAGAGCTTCTGTATCACTAAATTTCATTTGGATGTACAACTAACAAATTTTGTAGCTTTTTTAACGCATCCTACTTATTTTGAAGTCATATTATGAAAAGGTGTACTTTTGGATTTTACCTTTTTCCAGTCATTAACAATCTTCATTCATTTGCATAACTACATGTGAATATATCACAAGATCAGTTTCAAAGGCATGCCCCATCGAAGCTGTGAACTAGCAGCCAAGTATAATTTTTACAGGATGGTGCAATGTTTGGCAGTGGTGCTTTGATTCCCCAACTGGGAACTGTAAAGGAACTACTGAAATACCAGGTGTCTAGACTGGTACCACTGTCAGAATGAAAAACATTAAACTTGGTATGTCACAAGACAAAAGCAAACCCCACCCCTCTATAATACAAACTAGGAAACAAATAACTAAAGCTTGATTACGTAACTCATCTTGATGCCTCCTGCCCACCCTGCAAAGAACCCACCCGAACCCTTGCACTAACACTTGCCACAAGAAGTGATAATCTTACCTACTTCCCTTTCAATATTTGCTTACGCATTAGTAGAAACCCCATAGTATTGTGCTTCTCCAGTGGCAAATGGCTGCTAGTTACCTACTATATCAAAACTTTTAAGCCATTGCTGTCTAGGGCTGTATACACAGAAAGATGAAATTTTAAAGGTCAGAATGGTCTTTTCCCTAAATGTAAACAAGGATGCATGCTCAGTCTACAATTAAAGTTAAATTTTCTCAGTCTTCAGTGTTATGTAGAAGGAACACTTTGCACAGACAGATAGAAGAGCCAAGATAAATTGTGTTCCCTGCTTACTTTGGGCAAAGGATCACTCTGCTTCCTCCTGAAGTTTTTTTGATGATGGGTAACTTAATTGTGCAGAATTAAATACCACACCTTACTGAAAAATCCTCTTCCCTAACTGGAGAAGAAAAAAGTTTTAAAGAAGGGCAGCTTGGAAATCACAAAGTCTTCTTTCATAAAGGTGCTAACAGAATGAAGTGTCACAACTTTCTCCCATGCACAACTCTCTCTTTTCACCATCATCATCTCAGAAGACTGTAGAGCTGGGTACAGCTGCATTCTATATCTACAACTGCTCTATTGGGATTTTGGAATGGAAAAAACAAAGTTCTGCATAGCCATAAAAGTGCTATGACAAACATCACTTCTGAAAATTGGAACAGTAATAGACTACTACAATTTGAAGTTCTCTCTGAAGCTTTTAGTAAAAAAACTGCTGTTGGTTAATACTGTATCCATAACTGCAAGAAATGCTGTTTGCAGGTTAGTCTGGAAAGAAAAAATAATCACAAGACATATGGTAGCAATCACTGAGACCAGTTAGTAATCCTTTTTTCTTTCCACTCATTTACTCTGAGTAAAGTCCCTTTCAATTCCATCGTTAAGTACACTACTCTACTTCATGCAACTCAAGAGCAGCCCATGCTACAGCAGAGCTACAGCTTTGAGTTACCTTTTCTCCCATCTCACTCTGGAAGGACAGCAGAAACGCTGTTAAACAGCGTACTGCTGAAAGAGCTTTGCTGGCTCTGGTCCAAAATACTAAGTTTGCCACATTTGTACTTCCCCCACCAACTCAATTAGCATTTACCTTTTTCCACTTGGAGCTTTTTTTTGTCTTGTTCCTAATGCTGTAAATCTGGGCACCCAACTTTGCTCTGCATTCCCACTGTTTTTCACTTAATTTCATACACGTACAGCAAGCAGAACTTTTAATTTTTTTTAATTTACAGTATTGATTGCTCCAAATTATGCCTTACTGTTGGTACACAGTAAATACATTCTTCTGAACAACTTAGTATGAAAAAAACGCAGTCAAAACATCAAAAATACTGCTTTACAATGTGCGAAACAGAACCTTCAGAAGTAATGACGTTGGCTACAGCCAGGCACAGAGGAAGACTGCTTGTTTTTGTCTTGTTTTTTAGTCTACCAGCACATTCATTCCTATACCCCTGCATCTGAAACTGCTAACAGTAGATTTTAGGTGAATATTTCTGCTGAATTAAGAAGATTAAATAACTCTCAGCTAAGCCTTTAGCACTTGTATTCCCAGAACAGGATGTTTTTCTCTAACACTAAGAATGGCTATTCTCAGAAGATTTACTGAGCAAAGGGCATCAATAACACATCAGAACTGGAGGTGTTTCTGAAGGGGAGTTATACTCTATAGGTGCATGCAGTTGTCAAAGTCTGGATGAATTAGGTAACATGCTTCCCCTAGATAAAAGACAAGTGGCTAGGCACAACTGCCAGTTCACAAATTGTACTTAAATCAGATGAAATGCATTTTTATCACAAGCTTTAGACAGATTAATATATATTGCAACACCAAGCACTGATTAAATTTAGAAAAAATATTATATCGGGATTGGGTTTTTTTAATAGTCTCCGTTGTTTTGTTGTTAATGTAACAGAAGATGTATAGCGGAAGATGCCAAGAACCACCCTGCTTTTTAATGTTAAAGAGCTGAGCTGTCAAAGCTATTATGCTGCTGACAATTACTCATTTGATTATTTACATATTTCTTTAAACAATGAAGAGGCAGGAAATGTTTATTTATTTTTTTTAATATTTATGATCAAGGATGACTGAACCCAATTACATAGTCTTTGTTAATGGCTGCCAAACAAGTGTGTACTCCAGTGACCCACCGTGAGCAAAGTTATCGGACGGGTGAGACAGATTTTAAGGTTAGACACAGTACATGTAAAAATAGAAAGTTTAAAAACCAATCTCATCACAGACATTTCCATTGCCATCTCCTTTGTGAAATAAATAAGGCAGCAGATAACTTTTACTTCGCAGTGGCAACTTTGAGGTATGCTATTAAATCTGCTCTCTCGCCCTTCTTCTTAATACCCGCAAAAATCATCTTTGTTCCGGGAATATACTTCTTTGGATTTTCCAAATACTCCATCAGAGTATCCTCACCCCAGGTGATACCTAAAAGAAGATTAAAAAAAAAAGTTAATAAGTTCAAAATAGTAAAGATTAATGTTCTGGTCCTCCACTCAATTTTTGGCCGATTGTTAGAACTATCAGCAAGAACTGAGTATTTTTGTCCTCGAAGGGCAGCTTTAAGTTTACCTTTGTTCTTATTAGCATCCGTGTAAGAGAAACCCTCAGCTTGTCCGGTCTTGCGTCCAAATAGGCCATTCAAGTTGGGTCCAGTCTTATGCTTGCCTCCCTTTTCAACTGTGTGGCACTGGGAGCATTTCTGGACAAAGATCTTCTTGCCTTTCTCAACGTCTCCCATTGTCAGTACTAGACCAAAAACACACACACGGGTCAGTATCGCCACCTCAAGGTCACCGACTGAGCTGAAACTTTAAAAAGCGTTCCACTGCTTTACAAAACCAACGTATGCAGCCTGTGAATCTGGCAATTCTCCAGCACACTTTCTACCCACGAGCTACAGCTCCTGGGCATGAAGATTAGCATGGAATCATCAGACTACCTAAAAGGTATCAAGGTGATAAGCATGCTTGAAGGGCACGAAAAACCTTCCCTCGGACAACCTGGCTGCCCCACAGCATTTAAAGAGTACGGCGATTATTTCGGAAAAACAATTTTAACACAATTGCTATGTATAGTTCGTACAGCTGTGACAGGAAAGTTTCCTAGTCATGAACGACCTCGTGTAAAAGCACAGGACCCTTGGCAAGCTTTTCTTCTGCAGCTGAAAAAGCGCACCAGCCACGCACCTGGGCAGGGCCGGAGGGCAAAGGGCACTCGGCTGTCACCACGACCCAGGATGNNNNCCAGGATGACCCCAGGGGTCCCGCCGGCAGCCACGCGTGAGGAGGCAGGAGCGCCCAAGGGCGCCCGCACCGCCCGGCTCCGGTTCTACCCGCGCCCAGCCTGGCCTGGAGCTTCTTCTCAGGCCCCCGCCCGCAGTGGGGCCGCCCGGCCCCGCGGTGACCTTCCGCTGCACCCCGGCCGCCGCCGCAGGCCGCGGCCCCGGCAGGCGGGAATGGCGCTCAGGACGGCCGAGAACAACGCCCGCTCGCCCCGTTCCCCTCCCGGCCCTCACCGCCCCGCAGAGCCCAGCCGCAGCCCGGCCGTCCACCCGCACCTGCCTGCCCCGCTGCGCCCTCAGACACGGTGACCGCTCTCCCGGCACCTCCGGCTCAGTCTGCGCCCAAGGACACGCTGTACTCCGCCCTATGTAACCCGGCACCGCCGCAACCAACCTCTGCCGGCGCCCTCGGCCCGCCTCTCCGGCGTAATAACCAATCAAGGGCTTGCTCCTGAAGTTCTGATTGGCTCTAGTCGCTGTCCGCCAAGCTGACGTCACGCCGCCGGAGGCTAGTGGGGTAGGTTGCGACCGGCGGGCCCCCGGACTTCCTTCCTTCCTTCCCCTCTCCCCTCCAACCCGGCGGCGTGACGTCAGACGTCACTCCGCTGCGAAGGGGGCGCGCGGGCGCGGGGCGCGGGTGTCGCGAACGCATGCGCACAGCGCAAGTGGGAGCAAGGGTCGCGCGGCGCCCTCAGCACGCGGCCGAGGCGGCGCGGTGGGCGGGGCCTGGGCCGGGACGCTAAGGGGAGCCGTGCCCGTGCCCGTGCCCGCGCTGTGGCCCGGCGGGCCGTCACGGCGGGAGCACAGGGCGGAGTCACAGAATTACAGGCTCAATAAGGGCGGAAAAGAGCTGTGATCCTCGAGTCCAACTTATGGAACGAACACCACCATGTCATTTAGACCATGGCACTAAGTGCCACGTCCAGTCTTACATACCTCCGGGGATGGCAACTCCACCACGTCCCTCGGCAGCCCATTCTAATCACCCTCCTGATGTCCAACCTAAACCTCCTTTGGCACAGATTAAGACTGTGTCCTCCGATCACTGGTTGTGTGGGAGGAGAGGTCAACCCCCAATTAGCTACAACCTCTTTTTAGGGAGTTGTAGAGAGTGATAAGGTCTCCCCTGAGCCTCTTCCAGGCTAAACAAACCCAGTTCCATCAGCTTTTCCTCACAGGACATGCTCCAGACCCTTCCCCAGCTTGTCCGTGAGTTTTAAAAACTTCACCAAGGGAATAACGATGTGGAAGTGTTGCAGGTAGCCAAAGTGAGGCGAAATCCCCCAGAGAATGTGGCCAGGAGCGCCTGCCGGCATGGCCCCACAAAAGGCTGGAGGGGAGCGGGTGTGCGGCTGGACCCTCCGTCTGTGTGGGATGCCAAAGCCGTACTGTTCTGACAAAGACAAAAGGGTTATGGAAGGGACTACCACATGAAGGGATGAAAGTGTCCCAAACGCCAGCCCAGCAGCGTGGTGGTGCTCAGAGAGGACATGTTGATGTTCACACATTGCAGGCTTCCAAGCAGAATTTAAATGGTGAATTCCAGACATGACTGCCATCTCACTCTCCTTGGCAAGAAGGAGGAAGAGCTGTTGGAAAAGCCCAGTCTAATAATGTCCAGTGTTCAGAAGAGTTGAACTGTTTGCTTTAACTGCAGACATTAAAACCGTCAGGATTTTCCACTGTCTGGCATTTGAAAAACATTTTTTTCTGTGTGTGTTTTTATGCTGTGCTGGAACTGGTGTAGGTGTGCGCCTGTAATTGCCCATGGAGCAGTGCTCATGTGAAGTGTCAACATGAAGCAGAAAGGAGTGAGGACTGTAAAAATACATCTGGGGTTCCTCTAATGGCAGAATTTAGCAGATAATTCACAAGAACATTGAGAGATCATCATTCTCTAGTTCAGACAGTGCATTGCCTTCCAAAGCTCGTGGTGTCTAGAGCACAAGACACAGGTTTTGTGCAGTTTCTAACACTTCATCACAAGGTATTTACAAAATATACGTTCTTGAACTTTCAACAATTTACACTGTAATCTTACTGACAGCTCACTGGCCACAGCAGAACTGTTTTGCTTACGATACACAGATAAGTTCATGTACTTCATGAAGAGTAAGGAAATATGTGCAATGAAACCACTTTAAACTGTCATCTTGAATCCTGCTGTTGTTGCCCAACTCAAATCTTAAATCATGTCAGACTCCTATCATTATGAGGTTGACTGGAAAAATACTATTTTTAAAGCTAAAGGCATCCTCTGTTTCTTTTATTTGCAGTTTAGTTTTGAACCTTCATGGTGCCTTTCACTTTCATTTTTAGACTTTTTACCATGATTGTAAGGACTGAATTTCATTTAGTAAGGCTTCTGAGTCTTAGATGATTCCAAGGGCCAGATGTAACTTAATATCAGAAGATTCGTGATAAAACCATGGATCTCTCCTATCTTTAAAGAAGGAGGGAGCTGAAAGCACCTTTTAAGTTGCTCTAAGATGTAGAAGCAGTGTAAATTCTTAAGCTTCTTTAAGCACTTGATGTGGACTGATGCCCTCTGACATCTATTCAGAGGTTCTCCCTTTCTTCACCGAATGCAAACTTCAAGCATCTGTGGCTCTCTTAATTTCTGTTGCATTTTGCCTTTTAAATACGTATGTTCCATTCTGAGAATTGCATGCTGTACTTCACAGTTAACCCTTCCAATGCATGTGGGACTGTAGCAATGTTTTTTTAGCTTTTTTCCAAGAAGCTGTTTTTGAAAACTGCAGCTTAATTCAAGACAACTGGTTTGCTTCTTGTTAAACTTCTGAATAAGGAAGTAATGCTCTCGGGGAAAATACTCACCCTTTGAGCTTTTCAGTGCTGAAGATTGGTATACTAAAATCAGTCTGTAAAATGAACTGTTACCTTCTCAGCCTTACCCCTGACCACGCAGATGTCTGCAGTGTGACTGGCTGCCAGCAGTCAGGGTGTAATACTCTTTCCTGAAGGTGTAAATGATACAAACGCAGTTTTAGCGGGTTTCCATACTGTATTATTAGTGGAAGCAGAGGTTCTGCCTGAGAGAACAAGATAGTAGATTAGGGGATGTGTTTTCACTAGTAAAAAGAGGTATCTCGAATGGAGAGGATTTCTCCTATCTGTTTGAAGCCATTTGGGCATTACTAAGGGTGGAGCAACACGGTGGCAAGAACTGACCTGTAAGTAAAGTAGAAGGTGCAGGAAAGGGTGTTGTTCGAAGTGCCCAGTGTTTACTTTTTTAAATGTTCTGTGATAGGACAGACTAATAGTGAAATTTTTGCCTTCTCTGCTAAATGTAGCATCCACAGTATTTGTGTGAAATCCTGCATATGACTTCATGTGTAGGACAGAGTACGTTGTGGGGCTTCCAGAGGCAATGCTGAAGACAAGGGCAGGGCTTTTCTGGCTTTGTGGGTTTGAATTACTGGAGTAAACTAAAATGACTCAGGGTGCATTTTCAGTGCTCTATACTTTTCTACATACATTAACATTCATTAGACTATTTGCCTTGGTGTGGTTTGCCTAGGAGGCTCATATTTTAGTCTTCCAGTTACTCGCTGTGGTTACACCTGGAATACCTTTGCCTTTTTACTAGCTCAGGCCATTAAACACTGGAACTATAGTTATTTTACAATCAGAATTCTGAGTGTAACTCTATGTAATTCTGTCCCAAAGGAAGCAAAAATAAACCAGATGTGCCAAGTCCACTAGAAAGAAAACATGTCAGAAGTGGCATCCCGATCTCTTTAAGAGGGACACTGCAACTAAAAGAAAAAAGGTAGCCTTGATTATGGGCCTAGTCTGGAACTCAGGAGAATATGGGAATTTTTTTTCTCAACTCTGTGCTAAACTTCTGGTTTGGTGTTTGACAAATAACTTAGAATCCATTTCTTGTGGAAATCATCACCTCATCCCTGAGGTGCTTGAGTACCTTGGTTATTTTTAATCCCCTTTCCATGTGGAAGTGGGAGAAACCTGAGCTGTTACTGGTTATCAGCAAACTGTGCCAGCATTGGGGAGTCTGTGATTTGTGCTGGAGTCATGGTGGTGTGAGCTGGTTTTAAGAAACAGTTTGGCTTATGACCTGAGTCATTAATCTTACTTCATCACAAAGCAGTACTGCTTAATTTGCACCATTATGATTTCTGAATTGTACTGAAGGGATTCAGAAAACGTGCTTTTTTAAAATTTTTCTTCTGATTTTATTTTTGCCTTTGGAATTGTTTGGGAGAAAGGTGTATCTCTCCATGGGTTTTTCAAAGCGCAGTTCATAAAGATGAAAGAGTTATTCTGGGCTGGGCTTGAAAAGTTTTTTATGCTAGTATCCTTCAGAAAGGAGTATTCCACAGTGGCAGACATATAGGTTTAGAGTTACTTTTCAACACTTTTATGGTACCAGTCCTGCCATTTGGAATATACTGCTGGCCTTATGTTTATTATGTCTTTTACAGGCTATTCTGGGGGAAGACAGGAACCTGTTCACCCAAACAGGTAAGGAACAAAGTTGAAAAGCATTAGAGGCTGAAAAAGAAGTAAAAATGCCTGATGAATGGTGTGCCTCTAATTTTTATTGCTTGTTATGTTTTATACAGTCTAAGACAGGGAAGCCAATTTTGCTACTGCTTTGAACAGCTGCAAGGTCAGTGTCTGAGATGATGCAGTTCCTAAGGGTCACTATGTATTCCTTCTTAAGACAAAGCTAAATATTGGCCTAGCATCTACTTTTGTGTAATATTTTACGAACAAGTCTTGGTTTTATTTTAGGGACTGCTTTTAGCAATTTCTTGTGGCAGTGTATTTATTCTTTGTGCAGTTGTCTCTGACAATGTTGTGATTTTTATTTTTTTTTCAACGACCAGTGTTACATTGACTTAAGTATCTGGATTGCATTGAATGCTTAATTGCCATTATTGAAAAGGTGGAAACTACTCCCAAGTTTAAAAGAACTGCTGCTGTATTGTCCCATGCCTATGTTGTAAAGACAAATTATTTGGGTGTGGGACATAGAAATATTTTCCGCAGCCAGTGTATAGAGTGGCAGGTGAAGGATTTGATCTTAGCAGAGGAAGGCAGAACTTGGAATTCTTCCCATATCTGCTGTTCCTGTGTTTTTGGAGAGTGAGTTTTGTAGGGCTGTGAAAGCAACTACTTGGCACTAAGGGACGTAAGAATGTCTCTTAAGTGCCAAGTAATGAGAATTGCCTGGCCAGGATGTTGCGGGTTCTGCTTTGGCACAGGGTGAGGCAATGCTGCTCAGCATCACAGTGAGCTGTTAAAAAAATGACAGGAGGCACAGGTAGAGACAGCAGCCAATCCAGCCAGAGTACAAAGCAGGGTGGGCAGCTGGGAGATTGCCAAGCTTTCGTAGCTGAATCAGTTGCACAGCCGTTATAACGTCATGGCTTACTGAGTGATAAATTCACTGATGAGTTTAACAGGTGTGAAAATAGCAAAGTACTTCAACCATTCTTTGATGCTGTGGTTTTATGCCTCAGGCATGGAGATTTATTCAGCAGCCATTTATTGTATGATGAAGTGTCCCCAAGACTGGGGGAGATAGAGGTCTCTGTCATTCATCTGGCCTGTGGGGAGCTGGGTAGATAAGGAGATCCAGAGTTCCGAGTCACTCTTTGCCAACTTAAAACAAACACAGCCCTCAAGCTGAGAACATTGGCTCCATGACTGCCTTCACTGTGTTGAGATGCAGATGCGGGGTTGCCCTGCTCAAGCACTTGTCCCAGTAGCTGCCTGCGGATGGATAGATGTCGTGTTATCTTGGTGAGTAACCTTGGACCTCAGAATAAGATAAGAAGTGTGGGATACAACTTCTCTGTAATCACTTGGTGGTTTCAGACAAGTAACACAACAGAGGCATCTTTTTTGGATGAGTACAGAGGAGTAGTGAGTACAAAACGTAAGTGCATGAAGTGGGGTAATTTGCACTGAAGCATGGAATAGCAAAAAAGGACTGAATGCAAGACTTGTCCTAGGATGGAACTGCATCAACTTCTGTTTCACTATCAGAAAAATCATTCTGAATCCTTACAAACCAATTGCCATAGTGAAAGTAGGTCAAAAAGAGAGGTGATCCAAGATAGTAATTAAAAAAAAAAAAAACAAAAAAAAACCGCAAAGAAAAAAGAAGAACTTTTGTAGTTCAAGGACAAAGTTAATTAAGTTAACCCACAAGGACATTCACATTTGGAAGATTCAGGACCCAGCAATTTTTCAGAAGTTCAGCTTTTCTTAAAAATATAATTGTGGGTTTTTTTGGAAAAGAACTTAAAAATTAACTTTGGAGAGTGAAGAACTGAAAAGCAAGTGAAAGGGTATTCTTTTATCAAGTCCATTATGTTTTTAACTTTAGAGCTCGTCTCATGCTATTGTGGAGTCTGCCACAGTTTACTGGAAAGCGTAAAATAGCAGAGGTATAATAAATGTCCTTGAACATTGTTTGAAAGTCTGATTCCATCTGACAAAAAACATGCTACAATAACAGTAATTTCTACTGGCCTCAGCTTCTGCTTTTGGATGGCAAGTAATTGGTCAAAACTACCACATTTTCTATTAATTTTTCTTTTCTTTGCAATGAACCAAACAGTTGGAAGAATTTCAGGAATATCCTATTTGGAGGAGATGACAATTAGCTACACTGATAACACATTGGCTTTGTGTATCTGTGGGAGCCAAGGATTACTGTCCTCACATTTACATGATCAGTTGGAATGTTGTCTTCTGAATAATCCAAGCTATAGAATGAGAAGTACCTCTGCAACAGCCTAAATTCAGATATTGTGAAATTAGTCTCCAAAGCATCAACTTAGCCCCGAGAAAAGCTTAAAATTAATAGTCCTTTTGTAAGGAGATTTGTATGGCTGGGTCTCCTTATGCAGTTATGATATGCTAATCTAATGCAATCTGCTAAAGCCTATGCAGCTTTTGTGTCTAAGGTATAGGCCAGACAGGAGGACCTTTCATGAAATATGAGCGCTAGTATGGCCCCATGAGTCACATGAGAGTCTTAAAGATAAAAGCTTTGCTTACCTTAGAATTTTCAAAGGAGAAACTTTTTATGACATAAATAGAAACAAGGCCATAAATGGGCAAATTTATCTCCACTCTCACACAGAAATGAAACTGGTGTGCTTTGGCAGGCTTGATGCTTTTAAGTGTAAATCCAGTTCTCTGCAGGGCTACAAGGGCTCTGTGTAGAGCAGCAGGAGGATCTGTTGAATGTGAAGCCTGACCAAGTCCTAAGACAACACGTTGATGGATTGTCTTCTTCATAGTCTTCACTGAGAGGAAAGTCACTGCTGCAGGTGGTAGAACACATGGGGTGTTTCTGTCAGTGGAGAGGTGGGTTTCCTCCTTGTAAGGATCTTCTGCCTGTTTTGTTGCCTGTTGTATCAAGTTTTTATGGGTTTGGTCACTAAGTAATCACCTGGCTGGTAGTTTTAGAATAAGATTTTAATAGCCCAGCTTCATTGCTTCTTTTTACATCTGACTTCAGGTATGTGTCAAGTGTTCTATCAGACCAGATTAGGGGTTTAGTCCTGTTTCTGACAGTGATGAATGCTGGATGTTTTGCACACACAAAAAACTACCCAGGATGAGTTTTAATCCTAAGGCATGGAGTTTCAGAGCTCTGAGAACATTTAAGCCAAACTACTAGTGTTGAAGATGTTTTTCTTATACTGTTAGGACATGTCTCTAAGGCTTTTTAAAGAATAATGTCAATTTTTTTGCCTTCTTCATATTCCCACACTTCTTTGCTTTTTATTACTTAGGAATGTGCTGAACAAAACTAAATGCAAGATACACAAAGAACATAATATTCTGTGTTCTCTGCTGCTAAACATTAATCTGTCCTGAATTGTACTAGAAGCAGAGCAAAAGGCAGGGGCCTGCAATTAATTTTAAATCATTCGTCCAGGAGGTAACAACCATTTAAAAGCCCGTTTGTGGCTGAGTTGTCTTCAACAGTTCTTTGCAGGAAGTTTCTTCATACTTCACTTTTAAATGTCATCTGTTATGCTGCTCAGTTATTTTTGTGCTAAATCCTTTAGATGCTCTCCTGTACTCTGCTTGTGTCCTAATAAATGCAGAAATCACCTCTGTTTTAACAACTAAAAGTCTCATTTTTTCTGAGATGTGTTAGGGTAGGATAGAAAGTGAGTATCCTCTCCTAATGGAAAAGAAGGTCTCTCTTTTCCATTAGGAAAAAGGTTGGACAGGTCTGACTCCTGTCCTGTCATTTTAGTTATATCCTTTTGGTAGCCATGGAGCCCTTTGTACTCTGAATACTTGCACAGAAAATAGTGCGCTGCTGGGGCACTGTGTCCTGACTGACCCTCTGAAGAACTCATACATGAATAAAGTCATAGGGGATTTATGCCGTGATTCTTTGCTAGTATCACTTTTTGTAAGGGAAAGTTCAGGGGATAAGGACTAGCTGGAAGCAAGGTTCGGTTTGAGGCACGTATTCAGGGTATGATCCTGCCAGTCTCCTGAACTCTGGTGGTTTGCTTGAAGGGAAAGGGAAATGTATCTGATTCCTTGATAGAATGCATTGAAGTCTAAGGAATGCATTGCATTCCGTAGAAGAATGCAATGAAAAAATTCTCAGTGAAAAGCACAATGGTATTTTACTCCCTCTTCAGGTTCTCTCTAGGAAACAACTGACTAATCCCTCATTTAATTAAGAGTTAAAAAAACCAACCTAATGAATGTCTGTGTGCTGTTTCTGCATCTCTAATCCCCACTTGGCTGCAGCTTCTTAAGATATGCATTGAACCAATATGAGCTGTTCCTGAAAAAGCTGTTCCAAAATTTTGTTCTTGAAATCTGTGTAGCAGCATCATAAATCTGTCAGCACACAGAAAATAGCAATTTAAGTGCATTCTTTGCGTTCTATTATGAGATAACTTTCCACAAAAGTTGCCTTCGCTGCTTTCTTATTTTCAAAATCTTTACAAAAATTATTCAAGATATTTAAATATATTGTATTTGGTGACTGTTTGGTGTAGTTGGTTTTTGTTCACACTTCTCAGGAATCTAAAACAGCCCTGTGACCACAACATGGCAGCAGAGCTGTTCTTTCCTTATCTCTTGCTCTTAATTATTTTTATAACCACCAAGTTAATGCTTATTATTAATCCCTGGCTACTATATTGATCACTTTCAGCCATTTAGGCCTGACTCCTGATAACAGATTACATGTTTTTGGTAGCTTTCCTGCTTAATCCTAAAGGTCCTTCAGATACCTGGAGGGACTATTACATCCCATTCTCCCTCTACCAGACTTCCCTTCAGTTTAAAAACAAACTCTGTGGCCTTTCCAGTTCTCTGAAACATCCCTCTCTTAGACAATGAGTGAAGAAGGAGAGAGAAGAGTCTGAGACACAAGCCACAGTAGTCTGACATAGGAATGTGTGTTTGGAGGGGCCATGGTTAGGCTTAAAGCATGGAGACTTTGGGAATGTGCTGTGCACAGACAAAGAGACTCCACAGCTCATGAGAATCGTGTTTGTCCCCATGTGTGTGTGGCAATGCTGTCTTTATGGGCATTTGACTCCTGCAGAGTAGCAGAGGATCCTTTTAACATGGAAGTTTGGTTTTTGTGAGGGCCTGCAAAGAGCCTTATTGGGTCAGTAACTCTGATCCCCAGCTGTTGCTGGCAACTGTGTCATAGCTCCTTTCATAAACGGAAGCAGCCTCTTTTCTGATCTCCTCAGCTATTCCTGAAGCTCTCTGCTGTGAACATTAAAAATCATCTTGTGATAACCACCCTAAGTTTATTCCCAGTCAGACTGTAATGCTCATTTATTAATCCATTTGACCTTTAATGAGCCAACTCTTTCCATGACCAGTGTTTATCCCACTAATGTGTTTCTCTAGAATAGTCATGTTTTCACAGCCTCTAGACCCAGAAAAGCTCTCCTAGTGTTCTCAGATAGTCTGCGCATGTTCTGGGCTACTCTAATTGCTGTTGTCTTTACTGTTTGAATTTTTTAGGGTTCTCTGGGAAAGGCCAGACAATTTGTATTGAAGTTCTTTTTATTTGTTACTCCATTTTTAAAATAATGTGTCAGTTAAAGAAATAAAAAGCATTGAAACCATACAACTTGTGTCTCTTTCTCTCAGTAGTGTTATCTGTGAGGATTTTTTTTTTCTCTCCTTTTACAGAATCTTGTAAATGTTTTTGTTCTGCTATGTTAGAGAAGGAATGTTGCCGCTCCATCAGCACTGTCTGGTGCTGAGGAACTTCACAGCTAGGGATGCATTCAGGCAGCATTATGTCTCTTGGCCCATCCTCTGGTCTCCATGCAGGCGGACATATTTCTTGATGCCTAAGTTTGTGCAACAAAATTCTACTTTCCTCATGCTTTATATCCGGTGGGAAGCTTGGCTTACTTAGGCTAACTGGATTTTCCCATTTTTTATGCTGATCCAAATATCTGGGCTTGAAATCTTTGTAGGAAAGTGAACATGCAGATTTTGGAAGGGATTCAAATTTGGGCCTTCCTGAAAGCTGCTGCCTCTGCAGTGCTTCTGTTTGCAACATGTCAGTGTTTTTCAGAAGGTTGTTTATTGTTGGGCTTGAATCAAGATAAGGAACTTTCTGGTAGCATGTCTGAGACAGAATGTCCTGCTCATGGCTCATTCCCATTTCTGGTCTGTGCTTTCTGTGACTTTGCACTGCTGGCCTAGGCTGGCTGCTCTTTTTATTTCACTCAGCATTGTGCCTTAGTATCTGGTGACAACAGTGGGAATGCTGAGCACAGGTGAAGGCATCTGAACACTGAAGGAGTACTGTTCCTGCAGATTCAATTAATGGGGATGTTCACCTTGAAGGAAGCAGGCAGTGCATCCTTCAGGAGGTCTCACTTGTGATAAACCAAAAGAAATGTTTCTATATGGAGAAAGTAGCAGAATTTATACTGCCATCTATGTCTCTTAGCAGGGACTGCTTATTTTAGCAGACCATTGCCCCTGACTTGTGAAAAGGCACAGTTAGAGGTCACTCAGGCAAAGAGAAGCAGCCCAGACCTTGGCTACTGGCCATGTCATATAGGGAGCTCAGAGTCACTCTTTATGCTTTGAAAAAGAAAATATTCTGTTCCACTCCAGTGCATAAGGTATAAATGGGTATAGATGTCTTGCGCTCTCTTCTTTCTTCTATAAGCATCTGTCTTCTTGTATGAGACCTCAGGTGTGGTCTATACTATATGATAGTATAAACAGTGACTTGCACTAGTGTGTTTTTAGCTTCTTTTAGGAACAGTTGCCGGTGGTTTTTAGGATGCTCACTTTCATGTGACTTTTTAGCTTTCTCAACCACAGTTTGATCCACTGCTCACATCCTGGTAATCTTTATGAATCATTCGCGTTGTTGAGGCTTCAGATACTGGTGCAGAGCCAAAGGAACTGTTCAAACATAAATTTGAGTACTTTAGCCAAAGAATGAACTTCAGCAGTCACTATGCTGAACAATCTGAGTGTTTGATATTCAAAGTATGTATGCTTTAAGTGGATGAGTGTTGTTCAGGTAAATCAGTATGGCCCAGGGTAGGCTTCTACCAATCACACTTTGGAAGCCAGAGGGCAATAAAACTGCTTAGTTTTGAATTATGTAAGGTGCTAGTCTGGATTTTCATTTCCAGAGACAAAATGTTGAAAGTGTTCTTTGAAGTGTTCATTATCATAAAGCAAAACTTTTTTTTTCCTTCATCACTGAAGAAAACATTAGACAGCTTTTCCACTTCAGGTACAGCGGTTCAATTATCCGAAATTCGTAAATGCATCAGAAAATGTAAAATGTAAATCAGAAGGGATTTCCTCAGTTGGATTTGTTTTAATCCAATAGAAGAAAAGCAGGACAGTTTGGGGACTTCTTATCCAGGGCCATTTTGGACCATAACTAAGAAAATGACAGCACCTTACTTAGTTGCCCTGCTTTATGTGGGTCCATGGAGTTTGAACCTGCAAGTGCTATAAAGCCAGCAGAGCAGGAATGTGTTCCTTCTGTTTTACCTGCAGAATTGCTTAGTCAGTTACAATTACTGAGAGTTACAGTCAATCAGAGGTGTGTATATGAGGCCATCACAAGTAATGATGCATTAGCAAAACACAACTCAACTTGATTTGCTCTGCTTATATACCATATTATGCTCTGCTTGCATGAGTAGCATTTAATGCAGATAGTATCTTTTCACTTTTATACAGGTCACAGAGTATATAAAAAGTGTTGAAGACAATAAACACAGAGTTTTTCAATATTGTTTTATATATTCTTAAGAGTAAATCTTGGCATTAAAATAGAATCTGCTAATGTTGTTGATGCACCCTGAAGGAAGAAAGGCAAATCACTCACGCAAATGGAGGACTATAAATCATAGAAGCTCTGCCAAACTTAAAGTGGTATGGTTCATAAGGAAGCAGTAGTCTGCAGTGGTGTTAAGTCACTTATCAAACACATAGTGCAATAAGGACAGTAAATTGGTGAGTTCAGTCAGACTGTCCTGAGTCATAGCAGCTGAACATGTAGCCAATACATTTCAGTCTCTACAGTGCTGCCCTGTTCACATGAGAACTGCCAGCTCATTCTATGGACGCTGTTACTCATACTATTCAAGGCAAAAGGTCTTTTGAATTGCTGTTGTGTGTTGATGCCAACTTAAAATGATAAGATAAAAAGTAAGCAGATAATCACAATAACGTCCCCTCCTGCAAACCCTGAAGAAGTCATTAATCCATTACAGAAGTTCTGTCAACCAGCTGTGTCAGGACTGATTTAGTATTCTGAACTTTTGCCTCTGCTTTAGCGTGAGCTTTGCCCTGTGCTTAAGTATTAACAAAGAGAAGGCTTAATTCTGCCAACTGAGTCTGATAATACTCTTGCCAGTATTACTTGTGGTGGAAGTGTGAGATTCTTAGTAGATGCAGTACTTATTAGTTCCGTGTCTTTACCTACTTCTCCAGTCAATCTGCAAACTGCTGTTATGTAATAGTTATCCAGGATAAGGGGAGATATTGGAACTATTACTAAACAGAGACATATTTTATTGTCACACATTTTTATGGGTTAGGAAAACCAGAATTAATGCACAATTTCCCTGAAAAACCTGAGATAATTTAGTTTATGTGTCCTTTGTTACTAAATGACAAAAAAAATCAAAGTCTTTGAGAAATTTAGGGGCTAACAATTTGTGCTCTCACATTGCTATCCCAACTAAATAAATATAATAAAAATTGCTTACCTGTGAAGACCTGATTGTATGTTGTGATCTCCAGAGCCCCTTCAGTGTTTTGTAGCATATTGGTTATTCTTGGAGGCAAGTTATAATTGAGCTCTTTAAAAGTGGGGTTGGGGGCCACTATCTTTGGTGGATTTGGATAATATATTTGACCCCTTTCTTTGACAAACTTGGAAAGCTGAAGGATAAGAAGAAATAGGTAAGGTATAAACCAAATATGTGTGCTGCATGGAAAAGACAATTTTAAAGACTTGAAATAACATGTGTTGGTCACCCTCCTCTCCCTCAATTACCTATTTAGCAAATGCTAATAAAAGTAAAGTCTGGTGGAAAAATGTATTTGCTGCAGTATTAGTACTCAAGTGGAAGTTTCAACAGTTATGTAGTTTAGCTGAACTCAAGTCAAATAACTTGAAATAAAGTTCTCCATGGTAGTCACATATGGTAGGCAGGGAAAGCTGTAAGCTTTCTTTTGTAGTCATGATTATAAACTGCCTCAAAATGAACTGCCTCTTATTGTTTCCATTGCCACATCTGTAAATAGTGTGTCTACAGTGATCAGAATGATGGCTCTGCATTTTTAGCTGTAGATGAGTGCTCACTATAAAGACGGCTGTGCTGGTGGGAGAGGTGCTTTATGTGAGCTGCTGCTAATGTCTCTTTTTGGAATCTGACCTGATGGGTGTGCAAACAGAACTCATCTTCACTCTTTTGGTACAAAATCAGCAGGATCAGACCAGATATGCTCTTTAATCAGCATCAGTTAACCCAGTGATGTGTGATGAAGTCTTTATGGAAGTACTCTACGTGATCATCTGCACCACTACATCTGGAAATGTAATTGTCTCAGGCAGAGAGGTGACAAGCAGCTGAGAGCTGGATCTTATTCTAGAAAAAAGCTGCCTTTTCAGAAGGCTGTCTTCCCATTGCCAATTGCAGGAGCTCTGGGTTGATTCATACACCAGCAGGGAAGATTCTTATTGCATTTTCTGTGCACAGTTTTTACAAACAGGAATAGCAAACGCTAAAGCTTAATGAATTGTGAAGCTCGTTCTGAACTCCTAATGTCACCATCAGGAATAACTTAAGTGTTTCTAGATGTCTTGTAAAAATGAAACTGCAGTGCAATTAGTTTCCAACCCTGTTTCTGACACCACTTTTTCTCTCTCCAGTCTTTCTGCCTCTGTTTCCTTATTTATCTCACAATGATGCTGCCAGCATTAATTACTTAATAGATATTATGAGTTTTGTAAAGGTGAGAGGTGGAAAAGACACAAAGCTTTTAAACACAACCTTCTGTTGGTAAAAGTCACCTAAGTGTGGTCTGGGTTATCCGTATTTAACCAGGGATTTCTCCTTCAGTCATGAGAACTGGAGTGTCCTAATCCCAGAGAAAGTCAAAATATATGGAGGGAACAGCAAATGAAGTTAAAGTATTTCCTAAGTGCCAGTGGTAACTGTCCCCTTAGCTGGTAATTCTGAACCTGTTAAGCTTTGCTGGAAATAGATTTTGGTCTCTGATGATCCTCCTGTTGTGCAAAAATAGGCTTTGTAAATCCACCTCCACACATGATTAGTGTTTCTTTAATTGACCAGTGATCAGTGAAAACTGTCTAAAAATGACTACTCCTAGCATTACATATTCTGTGGACGGATTTTGGTTTTGGATGGACAAATACTCCACTAAAAATCTCTCATGTACCCAATTATATAAATAACAGTACAGCAGTGTACTGATGACTGGGAATGGCACCTAATTAATGCAAATTGACCTCCCACTTAACGTTATCAGCTTTTACTTTCCTGAAAATCTTCTTACCCATGCCACCATATGCTTTTTCTGTTTCGAACAGTTACTGTCAAACCCTTCCTGACAAGCACTGCCATGGCACATAGAGGTGCTGGCTTTCTCCTGTCCCAAATACCCCAGAACCCTGTGTGGTCGGTAGCTGCCAAGTGCTCCTCATCAGTTCATGCAGGTGATCTTTGAAGTCTTCCAAAACAAAGTACCTGTCAATTAAGAACAATAATTTCAAGCCCCTTTCCCCCAGTATTTTATGTGAAACACACTCAAGGTAAAATGCTTCTTGGGTTAAAAACAAACACCTTGTGATGGCTTACATAGTGTTCCGCAAATAGTGAATGTCTAGGGTTTAATCTCAGATTTCGTAAGGGATAGGAAGAGTTGTTTTTTCTCTCTGAATCTTGTTCTACCATTTGTGTATTGATTAAAATGCTTTCAATCATTCAGCTCTTACGTAAGGGATATTTCTGTTGACCTCAGCAAAGGTGGCAGGCATGAGGTGGCCCAAAAAATGCTAGTTTTTGAACCCACTGGTAATTCTTTTTTTTCATTTTTCTTCCCCTGTTTTGGACTATGAAGAATTAGTTGTCTGACAGAAGGTATCAGACACATGAAGTGATCTATCATGCTTTTGTTGGGAATGGCAGCTGTGCCAACAGCTCTCTTGGCTTCTGAGACTACAAGGGGGCCACATGAGTTGCTTTTCTCAGTGCTGAGACATCCTCCATGAGACTGCAACTATCAGCACATATAACTTTATTTAAGTCAAGGTGCTTGCCTTAACCACTGATGTATTCAGATTCTGTTAAACTTCAGCAGAAAAGCGTCACGGCTGCCATAGTGTTTCTGAGCAAGTTTCAAGACTAAAGGACAAACCAATGGAGTTCTCTCTTACCTCTGGTCTTCCTCAGAACAACCATGTTAAAAGCCTTGCTAGAGATACTGGGACGGAAAGGTTGATGACTGCTTGCATTGATCCCAGTGTCTCAACCCTCAGGTGACCCGAAGTTTGGGAACATGGTGTACCTAGAAATGTGTGTAGGGTAGAGGTAAGAGGGAAAATGGAAAATGACAGGCACAGTGGTCTTGGGTTGGTTTGAGTTGTCAGGAAGAAGAACAGAAAGAAAGAAAATTTCCTTCTTTCACATTTCACTGAGCTTTAGATTAAATATAACACTTTGCAAGAACGGGGAAAGATGTGAGAATCAAAAAGGTGATATCTTAGTTCTTTAATCCCCTTTTGCTTGCACACTGCAAAGAATTCCCAATGATCCTGCCCTTGCAGCTTTTATACATGATCAATCACACCGATTCTCATTTACTTTTATGTGGCTTAAGGGAAGGAAAATGTGGACTATATTCTTGCACAGCTCCAATTAATAATAACTGAGTTTGTGCTTGTGTAATCAAAATTTGTCTCTAAGATGACATTTATTTCTGGGAGGAAGGAGGATAAAACTAAACTGGAGATTTTATGGGATACTGAGAACTGAGATTTCATTGAGTGCCCATGTTCCTGTGGCTGCTCTTTACAGCTTTAAAGTTTTTAATGATAGAGTAATTAAAGACTTATTAGAACCAGGGGAATCATGAAATTCGAGGAAAATTAAAGCAGAGGTTTATTTCCGTAAGAAAGACTAGCACCCTGTTTGGATTCTTTTAACTTTAGCACCACTCCATACAGCAGCTTACTGAGAGCAAACACCTTTCCCCAGTTGCTGTGTAAAGCAAAGTCACAATCTTGTACAGGAGCCAGATTAATTCAGTTCCTGAAGCTGCGCATCATGACATAACGAAGTCTTACCAAGCTGGACTTTTCTGAGGCTTCTCCCTCATAAATCTGCTCTATGAGAGAGAAGTTGTGCTTTATAGGTACTCTCAATCACTTTAATTCACATTAGGTAAAAAGGCCATGAGCAACACAGCCAAGAAAACCCAATTAGCCCATAGGCAAGTCAGCAAGATCAGTATTTGTTAGGGGAGTGTATTCGCTAGGCAAACACTGCTAATCTCCTAAAACTAATCATTGCATGCTTCGTTCAAGAGAGAGATTTTTGTGCCTCATACTGTTGATGCTGCTTATTGCCAAGGAACCTGCACTGTGTGATTATGGCTATGAGAGGAACAACGTGCCCTTTTATTTCATTAAGGAATGGTAAGATACAGGTGAAATGTACCTAGCCAAAGTGTCTGGTGGTTTGGGAAGCCTGTATTAGTGACCCAGTCTCATTTGCATCTCCTACACTTTATCTGAATCAATGCAGTCAGTATTGAGTTAGGGACAAATCAATGTGTAAGCAATGCAGGCAGTGTTCTTACTGATACCACTCATTGTATGAGGAACGTTTTGTGTTGCCAGGTGCCAAAGACGGAAAAGACATCAGGAACGTGTGATGTGTGGAATGTCTTTTTAAAACAGAGTGAAGAAAAAGAAAAGTATCTTCTTAGACTTGTGTGTAATAAGCTCTATATTAGTTAACAATGGTATGTACTATTAGTACAAAAAACAAATAAACAAAAAAATTCCTTTTATCAGTAATGCAAAACAAAAAACATACCCTGTTTATACTTGTAGAGGAAATATGTATTCATATCATTCTAGTATGTTATTTATATTTTACCTTGGAGACTTACTATTTTTTAGAGGCAAGCAAAATAAAACACTAACTTTAAAGGGGAAGAATTTATTCACTATGCCTAACTAAGAGTCTCTAGGCAATTTCACCAAGTCATAAAAATATCTAAGGTTGAAAAAGTAATTAATTTGCTTAATGTTCTTTGTGGTATAATAAAAAATAAAAGATATGCCCAAAGTACAGTATTACTGGGCTGTTTTTCACCGAGAGCTCCAAAATGGTGTGTATTTCATAAGAAAGGCTTATCTACCAGGCCTTGTTTTGAAGGGTCTTTACTGTAAATGTGTAGGAGATGTCAGATGATAGCCCTTTTTAAGCTTTATTATTTGTACATTGTCACACAATGTTTCTTGTTTCTTCAAGCTGTATACCAAAATCTGCATATTGCTAAAACCCCTTGTTTTCGTCAGTGAGAAGGAGGATGTCCCAGATTCATTCCCAAGCAGGAGATGGTGGTAACTTCTCAGGGCTTCTCCCCTTGCCTGAGGATGTGGAACTGTTGGGATGTTCATAGGCCCTGCAGGAACTCCCATCATTTCAGCCTTAGCAGTTCCTCTGGGAACTCTGTTCCTCCCATGGCTGGGGTTTGTTCAGTAGCCTGGTTAATGACATAGCTGTGATATGGGAGCTGCACCCAAGCTCTCTTCAAGTCCTCTGTGACTCAGGGTGCAACTGGGCCACTCCATCATTGAATTAGTCTCCATAAAGGTAGGTCTTGCATGGTTACAAAGAGGAAATATGTCCCTTCACTCAAAGAGTTAACATACAGTCCTGCACTTATTTCTCTGCATACTAACATGGGTGTTTTAAAGATAAACTTCAACTGCCAGATCAATTTTATTCACACATTCTGATACAACATACAGAAGTCATGCACTTCACTGTGAAATCTGTGCTGTGATGCTATTGGACTCACTGCAATCAACATGAGGTGCGATATCTCACAAATTGCTGTGCCCGCATAACTCATGCCTCAGTTGAGCTGAACAAAAGATCTACTTTTAATGTGTGATGCTACAAAGATAACAGGACTTAAGATGTTGAATTCTGGCAACCATTTGTATGTTGTTACATTTATAATGAACTGGGACTCTGATTCAAACTTTGTGTCTGTGTTAATAATGGGAAGCCTTTATAGAAATGCCACACTTACAGACCAGCAATCTTTGAAAGTTTATTCCGTGGATAATTCTAATTGATTTTCCATTTCTACAGTTAGAACTGGCGTATGTCTGCTGGTGCTGTAGATGTGAAGAATACTTCTCAAAGTTTCTTTTCAATTCACATTCTGTTACAGTTGTATTATTGTAATAGAATGTAAATTGAAAAGAAATACTAAGAAGTATTTTCAATTTCCATTTTGTTGTGTTACAATGTGACTTGCTATATTTTTCACTGCAATAATTGGACATATTGCTGATACACATACACATACATATAAATAAGGATAGTCAATCTGCTTTGCGCTCTGGCATGGCAGAACTACTTAACTACCATTGTAGATCACTTTTCATTTTAACATCTAAACTTAAGGCAACAATAAAATAAGGATGAACATGCATTTTCCTGACAGCCATGATTTAGAGAAGATTTGTGAGCTCAGGTTGTAACAGCCAGCAAAGTTTTGCATTTTTAAGGGTAAACAGTAGTTAAGAATATTTGTTATAGTTTTAAAACTCATACTGGGTAATCAAGCCTGAAGCCACCCAGAAGGGATGGCAGAAGAGAAGGAAGAAAGCTTTTTCTAGATTAGCAGTTTTTTAAAATTTGGCACTGAGATGTTTTCACTGGAGTTCTATTAGACTTCTGCTGGAGTCTGCCAGCATCGCACAAGAAACTTGGTATTATGTTACCTGCCCCTTTACGTTCAGTCCATAGAGCATACGAAGTCTGTCTGTCTATTGAAAAGAAGTCAAGGCTTATGGTGGAGGGATTTATGCCTCCAGTTTGGAAAGGCCCAGAACAAATCCAGGGAGTTGTCCAGATAAATGCCATCCCATTTCCCTAGCAATGACTGCACTGTGGGCGCTCTTCAAACACTTTTTGATGAAATAGACATAAATCAAGTTTCACGTGAGAGAGAGTATCCTTATGGAGACTCTGGCTTCTGTGCAGTAGTTCTGCAGCTTCCCTCATGATGTCAGAGCAAGAGGTGGAGAGATGCACTTGTTCAGTAGTAGTAATAAGAGACACATTGGAACCCATGTGACCTTCATGAGGTCTCCCACTTAGTTCTGCTTTTTACTCTCTGACACATGCCGGGGGCCTCTAAAGGTTGTTTATGTTCTTAAGTGTGGTTTTGGCCTGAAGGTGATGCAGCATGGGGAGCCTCATGACCTTCATCTTCTTTTCTAGATCAGGCCAGAGAACATTTTGCTTCTCTTTCCTGTTACTTTCCCATGTATTCTGTAAATTATTAAGAGAATCAGACATATCACTCTTGCCAATTTTAACAGAAAGGAAATTAAAACTGGAGAATAAATTGTTTCAGATGTGTAAATTGACTTTCTCTGCAGCCTTTTATTCTTGCAGAGGGAGGCAATCCCTTATCTTGCCTAACGTTAAAACCTGCTTGCTCAGGAATCTGCAGGTCTGGGAACCACCATGGGTCAAGGAACTGGGAGACAGCCAGAGGAATGCAAATACTCTGTGGCATGATAAACAGCAAAACCATATTAAAACCCACAAGGCAAATTAGAAAAAAAAACAAGACAAATTTCATTCATTCTGTGCTGTCACTAAACTCGCTGGAAACCTTATTGGTGTGGCTTGTCAGTGGAAGGACAGCTGCCAATAGTCTAGCCTGATGTGTGTGTGTATAACTAAGACTCTTAGCAGTGGCTGAAGGGTGTTTTTCAAGGCCTCTCCCAGTTTTTGTGGTCTTGTTTGATGTGAACTTGAGGACCCATTACACCCATAGAAGCAAGGAGGCAACTACTTTTCTCCAGTACACTTGACTGGGAGGGCATATGTGTGTGACCTACTGCCAGTGCACTTAGCAAAGCACATCTGCACAGTCAGTGATTGATTCTAGTGCAAAACTGCACAAGGATAGATAGTGCTCATCCTTAAGGTAAAGGCACTGTTGGTCCATGAAAGTGTAAAGAGTTATTGCAAATACCTTGTAATTTATTTCCCACAAAGGACAGTAATGGCTCGAAGGAGCCCTCACAGGCTAAAAGGTAAATAAACTGAGTGTTAATAGCTCCCAGGTAGGTCTGCTTAGCACCACTCAGAGTGCATTTTTCAGGAAAGGTTCCATGTGGCTGTCACCATTTAATAGTTCCTGATGGCAGGAAGAATATTTGCTCTGGAAGACCTTGGACTATGAACATGGAAGACTTTTTTGTGTGTGTTTCACTTTTTGTTTTAAGGAATATATTCTTTACTTCAATTTAAAGGTCTTTTAAAGACAAAGAAAATAGAATATTATAGGGAAAGAAAATGCTTAATCTAGGACAAATGAAAATATTTTTAGAGACCCAGCATATTTCAGGTTAAGATGTGAGAGCATAATAATGGAGAAAGCATTTTAACGATCTGTTGATCAAATACTCAAGAGTTCAAGGTTATGTACTTTTCAGTATGTATGGGGGCAGAGTTTGACCTACTCTTGTAAAGTCTCCTTCCTCCTTATATAGCTGGTACAAAGGGCATAGAGTCACAGCAGTCCGTGGTTGCTTCCTGTTAAGGAAGAACATCCACAGAAAGGTGCTGTGATCTCTTCCTCATCCTGTGTACCTGGATGATCCATTCTGGTGAGCAACTGTCATGAAGAATGCACCTCACAGCCCTGTAAAGTTAACTGTCAGATCATCACAGAATTATTCTCAGGTTTCTAATATGCTTAAGTTATCAATGCTGATACAATAAGTTGTTTATTTTCTCCTTTTGAAGAATTTACATCTATGTGTCAAACTACCTTAATCTAAAAGCTCGGTAGTTTGATCAAGTTTAAGTGTTTTGCTGGTGCCATCAAGTGGCAAAATGTTGGATTGCAAAACTCCCACAGCATCCAAATTCACACAAATACATCTTGAACAGCACCAGTGAGGAAAATAATCCTTGAAAAGCCTCCTCCAAAATACAGATACATAAATATGTATGAGAAAAATGGACTGAAATACATATGGTGTCATGGTTACTTCAGTTACTTCAGTTTGATCTGGATTCTAACTAGTAGAAAGGCTAATATTTTTGAGTATTACTGGTTAATAAATATAGGCAACTTATAAAGTAAACTCAGAGATCCTTGTAGAAGAGCTACTTTAACTGAAGTGACACAATTCTGTATTCTGAGTTTCCTTCCCAACTGTGTTTGCTGTCCTTTGTTACTAACTAATCCCTTTTCACAGAACATGGCCCTTTGATTTCATATCATAGCTGCACTTCATATCATTAGAGTGAATATTCAGTTTGCTGCTATATTCACGAAATTCACAATATGGTTAACTGAAAATTTAAACTTACAGTTCATCATTCATACAAACATCCCTTTTTTTTCCAGCTGAGTGACATCGTAATGTTCAGTAGGAAGGCTTCTGTGCAAAGAAAAAATATAGATATATAAAGCTTATGCTCTATTTCCTTATAAAAATCCAAATAAATTGGTATGTTTTTGTCTCAAAACTCATAGATGCTGCCGGTGTGGAAATTATCCTGTGTTTCAAAATCTGCATCATGCGGGCTGGATTTTGAGAAATGCTGAGCACCTATGTCTGACTTTAAAGTTCCTGAGAATGCTGAGCATTTCCCCCGTGAAAGCCTGGCTCTTACATTTCCTTATCACACACATCTAACATGCAACAGGAGCTATGGGAATCCTCAAATGGGTACAGGCTCCAGCTTTTTACCCTAAAATGAGTTATTTCTGCACTCTGGGGATCACTTTCAGCTCCTTCTGGCACACAGAATCCAGCAAAACTGCATGGTGGTTTTCGCTGACAAGAATCTGAAGAGAAGACAGCTCCACACCAAAAACGAAAACCAAGAGCTGAGAGCAAATGAGAGTGTGGAAATGATGGAAATGCAGGTGGAAAGATCAGCCATAACCAATAAGATTTTCCTGGCATTAGAAGAAGCCTTAGAGTTTATTTAATTCTCACTGTGAATACTTTGTGAAGTTTTATTTACAAATTCTATTATAAACATATTTATTTAGGCTTCTTATACTTTCCCCAGTATATTTGTGCCAGTACTATCAGAGGCACAAACACAAAATACTTTGTTTGCATATTGCCCACTTCTGCTTTTTACTCTGTAATTATTTGCACTAGAGTAAGCTTTTAATTAATATCTAGCCTGTATCTCTGGTCGGTTTCATCGAGATCAGTGAAATTGTTTCTATTGGGGTTACTGTAGCTCTATTGCTTGCCTGTTTTCTGTGTTTTACAGAAACTTAGTATGAAGGAAAGGGTACTCTCTTTTGCCTCAGAGTAGCACCATCAGGATTGTGTATGCTCTGAACAACTCTCCTGCAGTAACATTTTACTGTGAGAGTTGTCCAAGAGAAACAGCAAATAGATGTCATTAATGTAGGTTTATGAAGTAGCTTAAAAACCTCTTCTCCCTTTCTGAGTGCTACGCTGGTTTTCTGAAATGGGACATGTTGTTGCTATGACTCATCTACTTTCTCGTGAGGTACTATGCCTGAGTTGGCTAAAATCTCTCCTGGCTTGCAATGTGAGGGTAGGAATGTAGAGACATAGACACTTGGTTGTGGTTTAGTGTTAGATAGTCCTGCGAGGAGCAGGGAGTTGGACTTGGTGATGCATATGGGTCCCTTCCAACTTGAGATATTCTATCATTTCACAAAAGGTTAGCTCATGATAACACAGAGGGGAACAAGGACAGGGAGGCACGTTTCCAGTTTTTGAGTCATGTTTTAACTCTTCGGCATTCTAGTCTGCATCTTCCATTCTTGCTGTCCAGGAAAGGCTGCAGGACTGAAGGCTATCCTTGGACTTTTCTGAGTCAGCCCTGAGCAGCATGTCCTGCTTCCAAAGCTTTCCTAAGCAGTGTGCTCTGCTTTCAAAGCTTTCCTGTAAGTCAGCAATGGTGATCTGAATCCTGCATGAGTGTCTGAACAACAGAGATTTGGCATCATCATTTGCCTGTCTTTCAGTTAGTCAATCTTTTTTTTTTTTT